>JAOQMM010000006.1:5258388-5271301 GCA_027563515.1 Erythroxylum platyclados
TCTTGTCACGATCATGATGGATCTCCCACGATTGTGGGCTAGCTCTTTTCCCGGGTTATCTTCCAAAAGCTCTTCTGATTCCTTGAACACTCAACAAACACATTAATGCACCTCATATATAAAAATTAAGCTCAAATGACATGTTTTCACCCGAAATACAACTAAACACAATTATTTACAAACTAATGTAATTATATCCTAAACACACACTAAATAATGAAATTAACACCTAAATATACATTAAACTACCCATAAAAACATTGTACAATCTACACCTATCAACATTTCCACACTTAAACGTTTGCTTGTCCTCAAGCAAAAAAAAAAACAGTACACATAACATATTAAAAACATGAAACAGGCAATGAAATAATGAGGCAATGATTTCAGACTTAACAAAATGATCCAACCACAAACACTATCTCTTAAGTTGTTCTAACCTATTAACTTAAGAAATTTGCGTTCCAGTACTTCGGAATAAATATACAAACTAATCAAGATCCTAACATTAAGTTATTTACCCCTATCACTTGCACAGAGTCATTGACAATTCTTCGGTCAAAACAAAAATTTAGCCTTCGTAAGTAAGTTTTCATAAAAAATCATGCTACTTACAAGGTGGGTAGGTGTTTATTGAGCACATTGTTTTTATTAATTAGTTTTAGAAAATGAACCTAGCCGTCGACTTAGCTAGGCTCGACTTGGCTAGAATGTCATATAGCCTTGTGACGCGAAGGCAAACATTTGTGATGAATGTCCTTTGGTTACTCAGCTACATCACATTTTCCAGCTGGCTACTAGCTCTACTTATAACCCGACTCGTTTCCAAAAGGGTTAATGGAGTAATTATTTACTTAATTACACACTTTTTTAACACTATTTATGGTCTACCTTAATGCTTTTGCTAGTCATTTCCATGAATAAGTACTAGTTATGTCACTTCTTTGGTTAGTCTAAAATTATAAATGAATCTGGCAAATTCCTAAGGCGAATGAACTAACGTCTAATCCTAATTAGTGAGCATATTTAGTCTTCCGTACTTAGGTTGCTAATTTCTCAGGCTAATAAGTCTTCCCGTCCTAAAAGACTATGTTTGAAGCTAAATCATTCTATTGAGTCCTAGTCATTGCCACATTCACACAAATCACATGATGCAACCTAAACAAACTAACATATAGAATGCAAAATTCACATACAAAATAAAACACAAATATCCCTCCCCACACTTGAACAACACATTGTCCTCAATGTGAGAAAGGAACCTCAAAAAGAAGGAGCTAACATGACATAAATAAAAAGAAATGAACTTAAAAGGAAAGGTAAGAATACAAAACCCGTCATGGCGATGGAGGTGATGATGGTGAATTCTGATCTGCTCAACGCCTTAGACCGTTGGTCCTATCTTGTAATTGAGTTACAGAGAAAAAGTGAGTTAGCCAGTAAATCCTTGCACATTATTAACACTTAATTGAAACAATCCTGACTACACAACAAATTAAACCTAACTAAGAAACATGCAAATTTAAGGTCATTAGCTTGACCTTGCTTCCTTCCAACTCAACCG
Organism: Erythroxylum platyclados; assembly: GCA_027563515.1. Taxonomy (NCBI): domain Eukaryota; kingdom Viridiplantae; phylum Streptophyta; class Magnoliopsida; order Malpighiales; family Erythroxylaceae; genus Erythroxylum; species Erythroxylum platyclados. Next base: position 5,259,953 of record JAOQMM010000006.1, read on the forward strand.
GGATCAATTATGAGCAACTTGCTTCCACCTTTCTCATTCAACATCAGTTTTGTAGCCTGTAAGTAAGCTACAAATTGCAGAGTGATTAGAAGGACAATATTGATAACATTATGAAAACCAATTAAGTTAATTATTGTCCTTTTTACTATCAAACTATCAACATAATTGGGAATGATGAAATCCCATGAATCTCCAATGGAATCAACAGTTTGTTCTATAAGAAGGTGAGTTGCTCTCTTTCTTCCTCAAGCACCTTCATCTCCTCTTCTACTTTCACTTTATGAACAAAGACTTTCATATCTAGTTAAAACTCTATGACCGTTGCCATCTGCTCTTCTTCTTCTTGCTCCTTTAAAGATTCAATCACATCAATTTTCATAAAGAGTATGCATAATGGATAAGGTGGAGGAGGAATATAGGGAGAGTCCTCATTCTTTGTTTCATCCTTTTTCTACTTCTTTTGGTTTTCTACAAAGTGGGTTTCAGCTGGTCTATCCGTTGGTTCTCCTAAGTCTTTCCCACTTCTAAGTGTGTTAGTCTGACATTGCCCTCTTGAATTTACTTTCATTTTGCACAGACAGTTTTTCACACTTTGCTTGCAAAATTCACTGGACATTGGCTCATTCGAATCTCCAAGTTGTGAATGGAAGAGGCATGATCTTCCGTTACTTGCTCAAACTTCTCTTCCAGTCGTTTCTGGGTCACTTTCATGTTCTCAAGATTATCCAGGATTTTGTCCAATTTGGAATCCCATGAGTTGAATTTATCTTGCTGAAAAACTGATAGGTCTTGATGTCCCATGAGAGTCCTTTCATTGTTAGACCAATAGCAATCTGGGTGGTTCTGCCACCCCGGATTGTACGTGTTCCAATAAGAATGATGACTTTCCCAACCAAATTGTTCCTAATTGAACTTTATGGGGGGTCCTTTGATTCCTATAATGTACTTTCTCCATCATTTAATCTTTAGGACTCCTCATAATTGCCTAGTTATGTCTGAATTTATACGTCGTCTACCTTGCGCCAAAACATCCTTCTCTCGTTTTTTTTCTTGAAAATGCCTTCGACTAAAAAGTACTAAACTAATTCTACGCCTTCCCGGCAATAGCTCCAAAACCTTGACCGTGTCTGATTGAGCTTTAAATTTATAGGCCCTTAATAACCGTAAATGCACGGTTCGCGTAGTAGTAAATAAGGGGTTGGTCCATAGGAAGGAGATTAGTCTAATCCTAATTGTCTAAGGCTTATGAAAATAGAAATAAAAACAACAAAAATTGAGTTAACAAGTAAAATTGAATTTAACCAAAAAAACTAAAAATTGCAAAACGAGAAAAAGGCAGAAATTGAATTCAGAATTTAGTTGGACAATTAACAATAAAATGGAAAATTGAGCAATCACAAGCACCATTCGGAAACTAATTAGAGAATTGATCAATTTGAGAGAAAGGGATTTCACTTTTCATTAATGCTAATTCAATCAGTTATGTGATATGAGTGTCGGATCTAACTGTCCTAGAGGAAATTACTCTCTCTCGTGTTATAATCTCAACCCTAAATCATTGACCCTAAGTCTCAATTCTAGAATGTCCTAGGGAAATTACGCTCTCTCGAGTTATAATCTCAACCCTATTAATTTAACAATCCCAAATCAAATTATGGAATCCGTAATCTCTTAATTAACAAATTACCCACAACTTAAATTAGATCGAAAGCGCTTTTATAAACTACCGAACCTTACACGGGATCTCTCTCCGTACAAAATCTTATAAAATTGGTTGAGTGATCTATTAGCCTACCTAACTCTCATTAGCCTAGTCCAATCGTTTTCTTTTAACTCACCCTCTCAGTTTATTATCGAAATATGAACATACATTAACCAATCATAACACCAAATACAATAACACTAAAATCAATCAAATTAACATTAAATCAATTAAAACCCCAAAGGAGTTTAGAATCCCATCATCACAAATCAGGAATCAATAATATTTTATCTCTACCCTATGCATCATTAAAAATGAAATACAAGGGAAATAAAAAACCAAAACGTGGGTTTGTGGTGCTCGTAATGACCATAGTGCTGGAATATACCTAATTCAGGATGCTCGGTGTTGGGATCTCCCTCTTCTCTCTCTCTCTGGATTTCCAAAAATGAAAAAATGACAGCATACCCCCGCTAGGGTTTCTTTCTTTTCCTTTTATAGTAAGGCACTGGCCACGATCGTGGGATGCAACGCCATGATCATGGCCAAATGTTATGCCTTTTATCACGATGGAATTTTCTGCATCCGCTTCTGTCACTATCGTGCTGGATCTCCTACGAACATGGAGCTTTGGTTCCTCTTCTGTCACGATCGTGCTGGATCTCCCACGATCGTGGGCTAGCTTTTTTCTCGAGTTGTCTTCCGAAAGCTCTTTTGATTCCTGGAACACTCAACAAGCACACCCATGCATCTCATATATAAAAATTAAGCTCAAATGACATGTTTCAACCAAAACACGACTAAACACAATTATTTACAAACTAATGCAATTCTATCCTAAACCTACGCTAAACAATGAAATTAACACCTAAATACACACTAAACTACCTATAAAAACATTGTACAATCTACACCTATCAACAATCTAGGTCACAACTATGGGCTAGACCATATTTCCTAAGATAATTTTAATACCATTGGGCATAGTTTGGTACACATCTTTATTCCCTTAGTTCTAACTATAATCTCCTTTCATCTAAGAATATCTCCTTTCTCATATGCACGCATGCCTAATCACCTAATTCAAAGGTAATTTTCTTTTTCACAGAGGCATATCCTTCATTTTTCTTTTCAATATATCACCAAATATTTCCATGAAATTGCTTAACCATTTTAGCTTTCCTTTTACCATCTAAGCTTTTCCTCTCATAAATAGGCAAACGAACCAAATCCAGTGAAGTTAGTTGATAAATCCATAAACAATCTCAAAAGATGAATAACCATTCATAATATGAATAACTTGATTATATGTAAATTTAATGAACAACAAACAATCTTCCTAATTTTTAAATTCTTTTAAATGATTGCATGCAACAAAATAGTTAAATTCCCATTTATTGCCTCAGTTTGATCATCCATTTAGGATTGATAAGTAGTTGAAGATAATAATTTAGTTTATAATTCTCCTAAGAACTTAATTATCTCTATTATGCACATCACTCCTAAGAATTCCATAGAGTCGTATTATCTCTATAAGGAAAAAATCAACTCTATTGCCTACATCATCAGTTTTACTACATGTAAGAAATTTTGACATCTTATAAAACATAAAAATACATAGAATCTTTGCCTCCTTTGGACATAGGTAACACCAAATCAAAATCTATAAAAATATCAATCTAAGTTTCACTAGGGATTTGCAAAGGAGTATATATACAACCCATATGGCATAACTTTAAATTTGACTTGTCTATATGTAATGCAATTAGTACAAATTCTTTCACTATCATAACAGATATAAGGCCAAGAGAAATGCTCAAACAAAATATCTAAAATCTTTTTAATGTCAAATTGACCTATTAATTCTCCACCATAGTCCTTATGAACTAGAAACTCTCATAGAGAACTCTTGGGGGTATATAATTTATTTTCTTTAACAAAAACCCAATCTACCTAAAGAATTTTAGAAAAACAGTTTTATCATAAACCCTAAAAATAAATGAAAAATCTTCATCATACTTGTGTAATTACTTAACATGCTTGAAGCTAACATTTTCCCATTTAAGATTCAACTCAAGGCATAGATATTACATTAGTTATTAAATTTTCTTTAACTTGTCTGTACTTAGTCACATAAGTATCAATGAACTCAATCCATATGGCATATTGTCAATGCAACTTTCTTTGCCTTTCAAATGCTTCAAGGTCTCATGATCAATTTGTTGCCAAGTCTTCAAATCATACACTAATGCATATAATCCTCTGTCATAAGTTAGATAACTAAGAGTAGCTTCATTGAGTTTCTTGCCAAAATAGGCAATTGGTTAATTTTTTTGCATTAAAATAGTACCAATACCTATCCCTGAAGCATCACACTCAATCTTAAAGTTTTTGGAAAGTTAGGGAAAGCTAATAAAGGAGTACAACATAATGTTTCTTTAATCAAATTAAAAGTACACTATTGTTCATTACCCAACTTTAAATCACAAAATTTTTGAAAAATTTAATTAGTGGTGTAACTAGTGTACTAAAATCCTTCATAAACCTCTTATAAAAGCTAGCTAAACCATGAAAACTTGTCACATGAGTTATAGATTTAATAATAGGCCACTCTTGAATAGCTTTAACCACCCTTTCACACTTGTAACAAATCTAAGAAAAACTACTTTATGCATGAAAAAAGAACACTGCTTTAGATTATTATATTATTTTTCTCGTCTCAAAATATATAAAATAATTTTTACATACTTAATACCCACATCTAAAGTTATACTATGGACTATAATCTTATCAAAATAAATAATCAATAATTTTCTAACAAAAGCAAGCAAAACATAGTTTATTAACCTCATGAATGTACTAAGTGTATTAAATAATCCAAAAGGCATCCCTAATAACTCATATAAACCTTATCTAAGTTTAAAGTTTATTTTCCACTTATCTCCTTCTTTCATGGTAATTTGATGATATCCACTTTTAAATCAAATTTTGAGAACATATAAGTACTATTTAACTCAATAAGCATGTCTTATAATCTAAGAATGAGATGTCAATATTTCACTATTATTTTATTGGGAGCTCAAATGTTAACACACATCCTCTGTGACCCATCCTTTTTAAGAACAAACAAGATCAAAATAATGCATAGATTCATACTCTCTCTAACATACCCTTTCAATAAAAACTCCTTAACTTGCCTTTGAAGTTCCTTAGTATCCTCTATATTACTTCTATAAGATGGTCAATTAGGAATTATAGCACCAAGAATGAAATCAATTTGATTTTATATTCTCCTGATTAGTGGTAAAATGCTAGGTATATCATCGGGGAATAAATCTTAAAAATCTTGCAGTAAAGAGACAAAAATACTAAGAAAGGAAACGTCAAGATTGCTAGTATTAAAAAAACCTTTTATATACGAGTAAAATCATAGGCTAGTTAGAACAAAAAGCTCTTCTGTCCCATTCTCTAGCATAAAAACTAATTTGTTTCTTTACTTTCCTTTTAACACTTTTTTTCCTTTTCCTTAATTTCATCTTCTTTTTATTATTATTTTGTCTCTCATCCTCATTTTTCAGCTTACTATGCTTTTTCTCACTCTCTTCTCTTAATTTAAGTTGATCATCATATGCTTGTTTAGTTGTCAATGAGAAAAAAATATCCATTCGTGAAATCTTTTCCGACCCTTCTATAAAATTCCCAAGGTCTTGTTAAGAGAATATGCAAATATTTGTAGACATTACATCATATTATCTATTAATAAAAAATGAAACCAACATTTGTTATTGACTCTCACCTTACTATATGCTTTTTGAAAGTTAAGTAATTTTATTAAAAGTGATAAACAAATATAGGAAGTGTAAGTTATCATCTTACAAATAGATGTCCATGATACTTAGGGATCTTGAGAATTTGAATCAATACAACCATGCATAAAGATTTAGACATAAATTGATTGATTATTACATTTTAGTAGAGATGTAGGGACTATTTGGTACAAGTAAATGGATCAATAAGAGGTTGTAGGTGACATGCAATTGCTTTTGATCTAATAAACAATGAGTGTTTTTCGAAGCAAGTAGCTACTTTGGTGACTTAGAATTTCCTTCAAACTAAATATGGTAAATTAAGGCACTAAAAGCATATTTGAATAGCTTTCCATCACCCTTGGAACTGAAATGGATAGAGAGGATCCATTCAAAGATGTGCAATAAGAGAGACCAGGAACAATTTAGATTAAACTGGCTAAGTATTCCCCTCTAGAGTAACAACAGTTGAAGAATAGATGATTCAAAGTCTTAGGAGCTTCTCCACATAATGGAGAGTCAAGATTGGGAACGGAGTACTTGAAGTTATCCTTCTTTCTAAGTTTTTATTGAGCTACCAGCCATAATGTGAAGGAATGGGAGGGTGTGATTATTGAATCCCATATTAGTTTATGATACTGCATCTGTGGAGAATTGTCATAGAATAATTTTTTGTAAGAACTAGTGGTGAATTTGGAGGTCTTACCAAAGGTCTATATCACTGTGTCTTGTGTAGAGGAATTAGAAATAATGGAGGCCATAAGGTTCATGAAATCAACTTTTCCTCTAGACGAATGAAAGGGCCAATAGTAAAAGTTATTTATGATGAACGATTGGATTTTAGCATTAAGTGGTATTGTGGTTTTCAAAGATTGTAATTTTATTGAACCACAGAGGGGAGTATGCCAGGAATCAAACCAAAAGAAAGTTCTACTTCCATTACCAATTTTGTGTTTGATGTGAGGATTAGCTTAATCACTCATTTTTAGAATTTGGCTAAAGTCTATGAAATACTAGGATTAATTTTGTAACTCTAGATACATATCCTTTTGGGTAGATGAAGATATTACCATTTCAACTATAAGTTTTCATCCTCAAAACATTGTTTCCAAAGTCTCTTAATGAGTATTAATTTGCTCATAGTTCGAATTGAGGTGATTCCAAGGTCACCATACTTCTTTGATTGACACAACAATTGCCTATTTCACTATGGGAATTTCAGTTTTTATATTGGATCTAGTACTATAGACGATATCTCTTATTACTTTATCAATATCTTTCAATATAATTTATATGCTTGAGAATGTTTCATGGTAGGCAAGCTTACTTTTCAACCAAGGAATTGATAGCTAAATTTTTGTTACTACTTTCATCATGAATCATGCTACTTACCTTATTATTATTGTGACATGTTATATGAAAATTCTCTCATAACTTATTCAAACCATTTTCTTTGACTTGGACATTTAGAGCATGTCTAATCACAAGGGCCTTTTTATCCATTGGATACTCAAAACCATTATCATCATAATCTTATAATGACAGTATGGAATCCTCATTACTTTCATCTTCAATCTTAATCTCCCACATCTTCTCTCATGATCATCTCCCTTTTATTAGGAATTGTAAAATTATGTTCTCTATTCTAAAATAACAAAAACTTTTAACATCTTAATTATAAATATGAGTTTTAAATTTACCTTCCACTTTACCATGCACTTTCTTTCTTCTTTAGGTGGTTCAACTTTAGCTTTAGGAGCAGTATTGTCATGCTTCTTCCAATTCAACTTCCATGAGGATGAACTAAAATTATTTTATGAGCAGTTTCCCTATCTTTTTAGTTGTCCATCCATATTTATTATGATATAAACCATATCGTCTAGCTCTATATAATATTGTAATTTTAATTCTATTAATGATCTCATGATTCAAATCATTTAGCCATAATGGCTTCCTAATTCCTCTACGTTAGCTCCTTCTTGATCCTCCTTTATATTAGCTTGAATTATGACAATCTCCATCCCTTATAATTTTCCTCATCACTTTTTGGCCTTTAAGTGAGGCATTATAGTTTATTAAACAAATCCTTATAGTAGTAACTAATGGTAAATCCCTTTTTCATGATTGCCTTCATATCCTCCTAGTTATCAATAGGCCTTTAATAGTTCCTCTATTAATTTATTACAAGTTGAACTTACTAAATCATAATATCATCAGTAAGCTCAATAACAATGAGTTTTACCTTCTTCTCTTTAGTGTAATCGTAATAGTAAAAAATTTACCGCTTCTTTCTTTCCCTACTCTAAGTATGCCTTAAGTTCATTTCTCCTTTAGAATGAATGAATCTTCATTTTATTGTTTCCAAGTTTTCCATCTCGTCTAGGCTCCCTTTCATAACCTCTTCCTTACCAATCACCTCAATGCGCAAATCTACCTGTATTATTTCTTTGTGATTGGTAATTATCATACAAGTCATATCCCACTTCATCATCATCAAAATCATTTTAGGGAACTCACTCTTACTGCCAATGTGCATTAAGAATCTATGGTGATTATCTCCTTTATGAATTTGCTATATCAATATCTTGTAACTTTAATAATTCTTTAATATTTATAAATACATGTGTTCAAGTTGTTGTTGCATAGCCTGAAGCGTGAATTTATCATCCTTCCTTCCCCTTTAAACTCTTATCTAGGTTATATTGATTTATGAAGTAACATCTGAATCCTTAAATTGGTTACGAAAAATTCTAACAATCTTTTCCCTCTAAATAGAGTAAAGAGTATGTTCAAAAACTATCTTGAAGAGAATGTAATCATCTTTAGACAATTGGCAAGGTTGTGATGCCTATTGAATAATATTATCCCACTCAGCCTATTAGAAATAGTGATTAAATATATGTTAAGTCTTCAACCAAAGATTTACTACATAACTGCACATAAAAATTAGGTGATTGATTGAGTCAATTTCAAGGTTACATAATGTAAAAAAAGGTTATGGTTATTTACTTCTTTGACCATGTCTAAAATGCTTAGCTTATTCCTTATTACAAGCCATAATATAAAGGAGACCTTTTGGAGGTTATGTTCAAAGCAAACTAACCTAAATAAGGGAACCTTAGGAGTTGGAGCATTGAATATTTCCCTACCATATTCTATTATTATATAGCCTTAATCAACGTCTCCTCCAAACCGTATTATCTTCTATATTCTAATTGAGTAAATATTGCACGTGGGTCTATCAGAAACAGTCTCTCTACCACGTAGGGGTAAGGCTGTAAACTATTAGACCTTCCTAGACCCCGTGATTTAACGGGACTCTCACTGGGGTTGTCTTTGTTGTTGTTGTTGTTGTTGTTGCTCTAATTGGGTACATAATTTAGAATAAAAACAAAGACCTGGATGTTACAATGACATTCACTACCCTGTACCAGATTTTTGACTTTTTCATTCACTGATAATATATTCATTAGATAGTTTAGTTTTAGAATTAAGTGTAGAGGACTAAGGTTAGTTCAGTTGTCATACCCCAACTATGTATTTTTTCACATTACCTATTTTATACTTGAGTTCTATGCGTAATATCTCCCTTATCCTTAAGATGCAGATCATCATCTAAGAGGAGTTACTTATGGCTTTAACTCGTTAAAAGTTTTCCTTTTAAAGTAATGGCAAAGAAGCAATTTAATCTATAATGATTCCTTATCTACAAGAATCCTCTAGTTTCTTTTGACAAGCATTATTTTAATCATCAATTGAATGGGGATAATGTTAAGATCCCTCATTTTTGGGAAAGCGTACCTTAGTGCATTTGGTCTTTCCAAATAACTTCTTATATGTATCATCCATTAATAAAAAATTCCTCATTAGTTTCTCAATGACGTTGGGCAAATTCTTATGGATAATCAGATATAAGGAACAATAAACATGGATGTTATTAAGAATAGAAAGAATTATTTATAACTTGCCAGCAAAAGATAGACTTTTATTAATCTAATTTCCTTTTGCACTACATCAAACAAAGGTTAGAACTATTTGTAGGTAGGTCTCGTAGTTGTTATACGCACTCTCATATAGGTGAAAGGTGTTATTTTGATATGCAGGCCTAAAAATATTCGCAAGCCATGGAGATATTAGTTTTGCTCCTACTGATACAAGGAGGTGATTTTTATCACTATTGATAATTATGTAACATCCCTAAACATACCCTAATCGGAATTTGCATGATTTTAATTTGGAATTAAATGATTAAAATTGAGTAAATTCGAAATTGAGCAAAATTGAGATCAAAATGAGTTGTTATGATATTTGTGACGGGATTGCCAATGACTTAGAGGAAACATGACGCAGTTTGGGTCGTAGTGGATAAGTTGACAAAGTCAGCTCACTTCCTGCTAGTGAGACCTGACTATTCCATGGATCGATTAGCGGATCTGTATGTCAACGAGATAGTGAGACTGCATGGAGTCCCGCAGTCAATTATTTCAGACCGTGACCCGAGATTAACTTCGAGGTTCTGGAAGAGCTTGCAGCGAGTTCTCGGAACTCAGGTGAAATTTAGTACAGCTTTCCACCCTCAGACAAATGGCCAGTCTAAGAGGATTATTCAGATTTTGGAGGACATGCTGAGAGGATGTGTACTGGAGTTTCTCAGGAGCTGGGATAATTATCTAGCACTGATGGAGTTTGCGTACGATAACAGCTATCAGTCTAGCATTAACATGGCTCCTTATGAGGCCTTGTATGGCAGGAAGTTCCGAACTCTAGTCTGTTGGACTGAATTCGGTGAGAACCGAGTGATCGAGCCTGATATTATAAAGGATACTGAGGAGAAGATTCGGATCATTCGAGATAGACTGAAAGTGGCTAGTGACCAGCAGAAGTCATATGCAGACTTGAAGAGGAAAGAAATAGAGTTTCAGGTTGGAGATAAAGTGTTTCTGAATGTTTCTCCATGGAGGAAAGTATTGAGGTTTGGCAGAAAGGGGAAATTAAGTCCGAGGTTCATAGGACCATATGAGATATTGAGGAGAGTTGGACCAGTAGCTTACCAGTTAGCTTTGCCTCCAGAACTGGCAAAGTTACACGACATGTTTCATGTGCCTATGTTGAGGCGATACAGATCTGATCCCTCACATAGGATTCTGGTCTAGGAGATTGAGTTGAGATCAGATCTGGCATTTGATAAAGGGCCTGTTGCCATACTTGCCAAAGAGGTTAGACAGTTAAGGAACAAGCAGATTCCATTGATAAAAGTTTTATGGAAACACCATGGTATTGAGGAAGCGACTTGGGAGCCTGAAGAGGCGATGAGAGCCTAGCAACCACAGCTATTCTGATCAGGTATGTAAATTTCGAGGACGAAATTTCTTTTAAGAGGGAGTGAATTGTAACATCCCTAAACATACCCTAATCAGAATTTGTATGATTTTAATGTGGAATTAAATGATTAAAATTGAGTAAATTCGAAATTGAGCAAAATTGAGATCAAAATGAGTTGTTATGATAGAAAAATCATAACTTTTTATATAGACCTCCAATTGAGATGATCTTTATATCAAATCGAAGCTAAGAGAATTCTCTATATTTTTCATTCCTTAGAAAAAATGCAATTCGGACCCGAAGGATCCCAGAAAATTGCTACAAGTCGACAGGAGCAATTAGATGAGGTTAGTAAAGTTTAATCGGTAATTTTGCTTATTAACCCTAAATTCATGGGACATTAAAAGAGAGTCTTAGGAAACTAATTGGAAATGTCTAAGAAAAGTCCTAACAAGTAATTGGATGGTAATGGAATGGAGAGAACTAGACTAATGGAATTGGTGAGAAAAAGTAATGAAA
>JAOQMM010000006.1:5278226-5290220 GCA_027563515.1 Erythroxylum platyclados
TCAACTTGGCCGAAGTTGGATTAAATAGAGTCGGGCTACATTTATCATCCTCTGTGAGAAAGAACATGGGGCTATTCTCTTTTTCTTTTTTACCATTTTCTTTTCTCCGTTTAAGATTGTTTGGATGTTACGCATTATACGGAGTCAAAGCGCTAAAATACCTTTAAATCTCTGTTAATTCTTCTTGTGTTAGTATGGGAGTTAAAAGAAGATGATCTTGTAGGTACGTAGTTCAAGTTAAACATAGGGCGGTAAAGTTTTTCAGCAAATGGAAAATTAATGACTGTGGGTCGTTTCCATGAGTAGCCTCTAGAATAACCCCAAAAAAAAAAAAAAGTGATCTGTAATATCTTTTTTAATATTGAAAATTTGAAAGAGATGATGAAAGATGAAATCTTACAGAAAAAAATTTATATCCAAAATTTTATTATTATTTTTAATGGGTGAAGTGTAATTATTCATAAAATATTTTTTCCTTATAGATGAAAATAAATTCTTCTAAATTTTGTTAAAAGTCAACGGAACCCTTACAATGTGTGAGCTAAATAATTTTTGTAATTTCTACACTAATATAACTTCATACGGTTCAAAAGTTTCCTTTTTTACTCACACCAATGAATTAATACTCTATATAGTTTATACAATATATTCATATATTCAACTGCACTCTCTAGCGTTTAAAAATTTTTAGAAACTCTCTAGTGTGTCTAAGATATCTCTCATAATTCATATATGATCTATTTATACTCAAAACAACATAAAATAATCATTAGAAATAAAAATTAGTTGTTATAATGATCAATAATAATAGCATTAATCGACTAGTCTGTCATATTGGTTAATTAATATACTACACTGATCAATCAGTACGGTCACAAACTTATGATACACATGATCAAAGGACATTACTTGACCACGCTACCATACTGATCAATTACAAGACCCTAAAATTAGTCACTTAAATCACTAAATTGATCAACCAAATTTTTTGAAATAAGTTATAAAAAATTTTCAAGTTTTTGTTTTAAAAAATTAAAACACATTTAATTAAAAAAAACATAATTTAAAACTATTTCAAAAGTTTCCCATAAATATTTTGATGCATCAAGAAAATTTTGTTAAAAAAATTTAAAATTTTTCTTAATTATTATAAAATATATGTAATATGTCCTATGTGCAAATGATCATGAAATAATTGAACCTCTAATTTATTGAAATGACCAAAATAAGATTACAATAATGATTGCAATGATATTATTAATCTTAATATGCTTGATTCTTTGTTCTTGGTTATTCACTTGAATTCTCTTAGACCTCTTTTAAGTTGCATATGTACTCCATTTTATTTTTTCTTTATATTTTTAATGCTTAATTGATTCAATTGAATCCTTTACTCATTTTACCTTTAATTGAACTTGCTCTTTCACATATTAATTTACTAATATCACCAACAGTAATAATATTAATAGCAACATATTTTGTTATTATCAAAACTATGTGTTAGAACCTTAGTCCAACGATCTCACCTTTTTTATTATGACAACTTATTTAATGATATTGAAGAAAGTAAATGATATTAAGATCCCTTACGTTAAAACAATATATAATGATCCCTTAAATTAAAACAATATATAATACATGTTCTCCCTTAATTTATGCGTCACAAATGAATATGTTTCAATGTTTCAATATTACTATTCTTTCTATATTTTTATTAATATTATAAAATGTATATGATAAATAAATCTATAAGTATCAAACAAAAATAAATAGCTTCTATCTCCTAATTTTCAAAAGATTCTATGATATGGGCAAAGTTCTCATCAAAACATTATAAAATCAAGGGATAAAATATTCTACACTACCTGGCTTTTTGAGTTTCTTTTTAATTCAGTATCGAACCTTGTCAAATTTTTAGTTAAGTGAGCTGCATAGGCATTGACTAGATAAGTCCATGCTGAAGGACAATTAAGGATGTAAGGTTAAAAAGTCATTTTCAAGAGTCAAAGCTGAAAGGAAAGTAAGATCAATGTGACAAATTACAGAATAACCTTAGAGAGGATAATTTTTTTAAATAATAGATAGAACCATAGCTATAATGGAAAGAACAAACAAAAGACATTCCTAAGGAGGAAGGAAGAAGGGAAGAGAGTCAAATAACTTGGCAGATATTGATTCAATGGTATCTACTCACTTTATCCTTATATTAAACTTGATATTTCACATATTAACTTACTAATATCGTCAAGGATAAAAATATTAATCATAATATATTTTTTATCATCAAAACTATAAATTAGAACATCATTTGGTTCAACAATAGTGTTCAAAATAGCAAAACAAAGAAAAGGAAAATTACATATACCCAACAACTACAAAGCCTAAAAGTTAGGGAAATAGAAACCAAACATCTAATGAAACATTCATCATTCAAATTTAATGATTCGAAAACTTTAGAGCTCATTCACTTTTCCTAAACCTTGGTATCATAAATTTTTTTTTCCTTTAGGGCGCTTTTCACAATCTATAAGAAATGAAATAATCAAAAGAAGCATATAAAAATACATAAATATAACCAACAAAAAGTATTTGATAAGCGTAATGAATGAACACCCTTTTGTTTCACTTAGAATTTAGTCAAGAACAAGTACGAAAGAATGTTATTTGTATTTCCCATAAATATGAATAAAATGACCCACAATATAAAGCCAAACTTACCATCACTCATCAAAAGAAAATTAAAGGAAAAATATGGAGCAAGATACAACTGAAAAAAAAAAGACCTTGAAACAAGGACAAGTCAAAATCCATCGAAATGGGACCAAACTAGTAATCACATTCCCGTTGAGTGAACAAAGCTCTAATTCTTTTATTGAACTACAAAAATAACCCTTTTAGAGGTTCTATATAATAAATAGATAAAATAAGGTACAGATTCTAGTTCGTTTATTGTTTATAGCTCGAAACTAAACAACAAAGGAGTAAAAGGGAGAAAGAAAAAAGAAGGTGAGGGATTGTTTATATAATCCCTTCCAGTATCTATCTCTATAACCCCAATAATGATAAATGAAAAACTACATATACATAACTTCAAATGAAAAAGGAACCTACACAGACAAGAACAAATTGCCATATAAAAAACATTAAAAATAATAGTGTAATTTGAGCTAGAGAATCATCTCATAGGCAAATTTTAAGTGAAAGAGTATGAATAACATAATAATCAAAAAAGGAAAAAAAGAAATAACTAAATTACAGAGGAACTTAATAAAAAAAGAAAAACAAGCTTGACAAAGAAATAACATAAACCTCAATAGACAGGGAGATGAATAAGTTAGGGAACAATACTACACAAATAGAATGAGCAAAAGGATTCATAATTCTTTTAATTTTTTAATAATTTTGGGGAATTGTAAGTGGAGAGAAATTGAAACCATAAAGAACCTAAAACCCCTCACTTTTTATATTAGATTAATTGAAAAAGTTTCAAAACACAAAAAAGGAAATTAATTTTAATGCAAGTAATAAAAATATGAAATTAGTAATTAAAATGTATAATATTTAACATTTTTTAAATCTTTGAATTTATTTATATCAAATATATTTTTATCTCTTAATGTCAGATATTTTAACTTTACAAATTGCTAATAATTTTGTTGAGAAGGTCAATAATATTACGTTAATGTTACTGTCATAAAAGCAAGTGGCTCTTATTTCTAAAAAAACAGTCAGATGACTATTTTTACTTGACACATTGAATAAAGTGAAATTAGTTAATGTAAATTGGTAAGAGAGTCTGCACTCATAAGGTTCCCTGTCAACCTTAATCTTTCAACTTTCATAGCGATGAAGGAAAACAAAGCAGGAGAGAGAAGCCTAAAAGAGTTAGCTTACAAGTTTCAACCCATAAATTATACCAAAGTTGCTAACAATCTCCTTAAAAAGTCCTGAAAGACCATAACTAATAAGGGTTATGTGTCCTTTAAAATAGATAACGAATACCACCTCCAGTCGCGATCATGTTAGAAGCAAAAGTGAAAATTACTTATTTTCCATCACTGCAGTTCCAGTGCAAATTGCCATATCTAAGCCAAATTTTGTGCTTCTGTAGCCGAGTAAGCTGGTCTGCACTGTTAATTTGATGTCATATTTTTATTTTTTTTATTTTCCTTTAGATTTGTTTGTCTCCTTTTATAAATGATAAATTGCTCTACTGTTGTTGGTTGATCGTATGCTTTGAGCTTATTGTGTTAAAAAGGTGCACGTGGCTTATGATTGTGCCACGCATGCTCCTCTGTTAGCAATTGTCAGCCTGCTTAATGAACGTTAGTAGTGGCATAGATGTGTTGGCAATTTGTGAGGCTATGATATATGATACGTGAAAGAATTTTTTTTTTAAGTAACTAATTCATTCATTAAAAAAGGTAGACATTATAATGAGAAACGAAATTCACCCCCAACAATTGGGGTATAACATATCAGCAAACTACATGTTAAGATAAAACATGTGAGCATTACTAATTTAAGAGAAACTATTGATCAAGTAGACATGATTGTTCCAATCTTCAATCTAAACTTGAAATAAAATCCCATTCAAGTGAATTTGCTGAATTGTTCAGATTTCTCAAATAACTTGATGTTTCTCATCATCTAAACATAATAAACTATTATAACAAAACCAGCCCTAAACACCTTGCAATCTTCTTTACTTTTCCATTTTAAGATAGATATTCCAACTAGGCGAGGCTTCTATCATGAAGATCGAAATTTTCTCCAAAACTGACTTGTGTGACAACACTTAAAAAAGATGTGATCAAGTGATTCTGCTTCAGAGGTACATAAAGGACAATTCTTATCTGGAATCTAAAATTTAATGTTATCTCTAGTTCCCAGGTTTTGAATAGCTGCTAACTAGAGAATGAATGACAACGAAATTTAGTGATACTAGAACCCCAAATCAATTTATAAAAGGGAAACCTTATGAGTGGACTAAGAAGCAGCATTTTACAAGAAAAAGCATTAATCTTTCGTGAGTTGTGTAACTCACATCTGACTTCATTATGTAGCCTTTGATTTGGTAAATAATCCGACATACTGTAGCAATTAGGCTAATTCCCCTTCTCGTGTGATATTGCCAATACTAGTTGTTATTCTCAATAAGTTCTTACATCATAGTGTTTTCAGGGATAAGCCTTCTAAGAGTAATGAAATATTATATATAGTATAAAGGCCTAAGAGAATGCCAGTTGTTAAACCAGAATTTAGTACTTCTTCCATCTCTATTGTAGTGCTTGATATGAGAATGCAAGATTGACCCGATACATAAGATTTGTTGAAAATTATAGGATTAAGTACTTTTCTGAGAGATGGAACAAATGCTTCTTTGTTTGACATGAAACATATGCACCCATTTCACCCAAAGGCTTTCCTTATCATGACATAGTCTCCACAACCTTTTAGCTAACAGTACTTGGTTCATTCTGCTAGCAAAGTTGATACCCAACCCTCCATTTTCTTTAGGAAGACAAATGACACTTCACTTAACTTTACTAATCTTCTTACCACCTGTGTTTAGCCCATGCCATATGAAGTCTCTAATGCTTCTATCATTCTTATTCAATACTCCTTTAGGAATAGCTAAGTGAGACAACCAATAAATATGTAGATTATTGAGAATTGAAATAGCTAACTGAAGTCGACCTCCATAAGACAGGATCCTATTGGTCCAAGTAGAAATTCTTTTCTGAACTTTATAAATGAGAGGTCTACATTTAGATTCCTTCAACTTCCTAGTGGAGATAGGAATTCCCAACTAAGTGAATGATAACTGGTGAATGGATAATCCTGCTTCAGTAATCACTCTTGAGGAATCATCAAGGTTCAACTTAGAAAAATAAGTAGAGCTTTTTTTTAGGATAAAATTTTTATGGATAGAAATTTCAAAGGACATGTTTAAAAGTGACGTGGAGCATAGATAGATAGCGAGAACGTGATTCGACATTATTGAGTTCCAACTGTAGCGATTTTCATTGATTAAGTTATATTGTTTTCAGATTCTTAGTTTTTTTTAAAAATAAATTCTTAGTTGTTATCCTAATAGTTGGCTTTTAAGTATTGCACGTAGTGGATTCTTGTTTTATAGGAAGTAGTTATTGATTTTTTGTTTAAAAAGGATCGTATGCGGGAATTGAAGGATTAACGAGAATTATTTCAATAATCAGTGTTACAGAGATTTGTGGGTTCTCTCTTAACGAGCCCACCTCTATATTTAACATGGGACATAAAGGAAAGAAACCCCGAAAATACTCCCTTCTACAGGAATCGCACGTTGACATCATTGTTAATCGCCTTGTAACTCAATCACAGGTATAGGATCGTAACAAATTGTTATCATAGCAAACAGTTATGGGCTAGTTCCAATCTACAAAAACAGTTCGAAGCCTTTGTTAAGATGTACAAGAGGATCGACAAAGGCTCCAAGAGGAACGTCAAAGGGGTCAGATGGAACTTTCCAATCAGATTGAAGAACTCTCACAGGATTTGGCAACCACCAAGTTGGATGGACAATAGGGGGATACTGTAAGTGTGAATCGAGGACCACGAGAACCCATACCCAGTGCCAACCAATTGGAGGGAAGAATGCAACCTCTTTGCTACTTTCCATTAGAGTTTGCGACTTACGATGGAAAAGATGACCCATTCGTTAGGCTAAACCGCTGTGATCATTACTTTTGGCACCAACATTTTCTGGAGGAGGAAAAAGTAGAAATTGCCTCTTATTATCTTGATGCAGATGCACAAGTTTAGTTCCTTAAGCTAGATAGATAAGGACCTGGCATCCTATGGGAAGAGTTCAAACAATAATGTCATCTCAGGTTTGGCCCCGTAATTCAAGGAACTAAATTGAGGGAACTCTCCAAATTGTGGCAGGTGAGAACGATAGAAGAATATCAACGCAAATTTGAATAGTTAGCAGATCACACAGACTCTTTCACCTTAAAACAAGAGATGGAAATATTCGTAAGTGGGTTGGAAGAGTATATTGTAGTATAAGTAGAACTACATATGCTCAAGGATTTAACTAATGCAATGAGGCTAGCCTATCTGTATGAGAGGTGTGGAGGACCAAGAAGAAGCTCAACCACATCTTCTAAACCATCACCCAACCCTCCAATGACATATCCTAGCCCAAAATTGTTTAAACATCTCACTAGAAGAGAGATGGAAGGTCGTAGATTAAGAGGGCTATGTTTTAATTGCAATGAAATCTATACGAGGGTGCATTAGTGCAAGCGACTTTTTTGGTTAGATGGGGTCACAAAATTGGATCAAGAAGAGAAAGAAGGACAATATGCCGAACAACAAATTGAACCCGAAATCTCACTTCACGCCATAATTGTAGTCACATTAGGAGGACAAACCATGAAAATTCAAGGAATAATTAGAAGGCAACCGTTAATGCTCCTCATAGATTTGGGTAGTACCCATAGTTTCATCGATTCCTGTTGGGCTAGCAAATTGTACCTTGTGATGGAACCAGCAGAGAAACTCCAGGTGACGATGGTGAATGGTAGCAAAATTTGAAGTCCCAGGTCATTGTCCAAGAGTGTCGATTGTAATGAATCACCAATTGATTTATATTGATATGCTTATTCTCAATTTGAAAGGTATTGATGCGGTGCTAAGAGTTAATTGGCTTTAATCATTGGGCCAATTTGTGGGAATTTAGGGCTAAATCTATGATATTTAAACAGAATGGAAGAGTGGTTGAGTTGTAGGGTGTAGAGAGTTCTTGCCCACCTCCGTTGCTCAGCTTAACGTCATCAAAGTTGAGTCCCATACAGACACGATGTTAAGTGAGCTCATGACCGAGTTTGAGTGCCCATTTTGCAAACCAATAGGGCTTCCCCCAATTCGTAGTCATGACCATCGCATCATCCTGGAACTAAGAACAAGACTCGTAGTCGTCAGACCTTACCGATACCCCTATGCACAAAAAGATGAAATCGAGAAGTGATACAAGGAGATGTTAGAATGGGGCATTATCCGACCTAGCTGGTCACCATACTCCTCACCTGTTCTTCTTGTGTCTAAGGTGGATAATACGTGGTGTTTCTGTGTTGATTGTAGGGTATTGAACTCCCGGACAATTAAGGACAAGTTCCCGATTCTAGTGATTGAGGAGTTGTTGGAAGAACTACATAGGTCATGATACTTTACCAGACTAGATTTGCGCTCAGGATATCATCAAATCATAATGTGTCATTCTGATGTGAAGAAAAGAAATTTTCGCACTCATCACTGGCAATTTGAGTTCTAGGTCATGCCCTTCGGTCTAACCAATGCTCCGAGCACCTTTCAAGCCTTAATGAATGAGGTCTTTCAATCTCACCTATGCCAATTTATTCTTGTGTTTTTTGACTATTTCCTTGTGTACAGTAAATCATGGGCAGATCATCTTTCCCACCTTTGGATAATCTTTCACCTATTTAAGGACCCCTAACTTTTTCTGAAGTGATCCAAGTGCCTCATTGCTCAGTCCGAAGTTTCCTACCTGGGTCAGATCATCTTAGAAGAAGGGGTAGCAGTGGATCAAAACAAAATTATGATTATGGTAGATTGGCCCAAGTCAAGTACGGTGAATGGATTACGTGAGTTTTTAGGACTCACAGACTACTACCGGAAGTTTGTGTAGAGTTATGGCACAATTGCAACCCCCTTAACAGCAATGTTACAGAAAAATTCCTTCCAATGGACAGAGGAAGCTTTCAAGCCTTTTGAACACTTGAAGATGGTGATGACCCGCACTCCAGTGTTGGCACTACTAGATTTTACATAATTGTTCATCTTAGAGTGTGATGCATCAAATTCGGGTATAGGTGTAGTTTTGCAATAAGGAGGACAGTCGGTCGCTTATTTTAGTAGGTCACTTCAATTCCATTACAAGGGGCTTACTGCTTATGAAAAAGAGCTCATTGGGTTGGCTAAAGCTATGTGTTATTAGCGAGCTTATTTAAGGGGCAAACACTTTCTCATCTAGACTGATTATTATAGCCTTAAATTCCTATTGGAGCAATGAATTATTACTACCCCGCAATAGCACGAGTTAAGTAAGGTCATGGGTTTTGATTTTGCGGTGGAATATCGAGTCGGTAAACATAATAAGGTAACCGATGCCTTGTCCTAACTTATGGAGGATTAAGCCATGATTGTTGTAAACTCTATGCCACAGTTACCCTTGTTTGAATCGATTCACAGTGAAGTTCAATAGAGTTCAGAACTGCATCAGCTTATTCAGAAAATCTAGCAGGGTGAAGCAGTGGGGCTGTGGGCATATAAGAATGGCTTCATCTTATTCAAAAGGAGGATTTACTTACTCCCCACTTCTTCGCTGGTCACCACAATCGTATTTACCATATATGACAATGATCATGAAGGTTATCAAAAAACTCTTCACCAAATAGCTAAAGACTTCTAGTGGAAAGGAATGAAGAGTTCTGTTTGCTCTTTTATACAATAATGTCTTGTGTGCCAGCGCCACAAGACAGAACATTTACATCCAACCAGACTCTTGCAACCTCTGCTTATACCATTACAGGTTTGGTCCGACATATCTACAAATTTCATTGAAGGGCTACCCATTTCTCAAGGGAAGAATGTTTTGTTAGTTGTTGTTAATCGGTTTTTCTAAATATGCTCATCTCCTTTCCCTGTCTCATCCATATATAGCTGTGAGTGTGGCTTGTTTGTTTTTTGATAATATTTTCAGGCTTCACGAATTACTTGAAACAATTGCCAGTGATCATGATGTTGTTACCTTCACCAGCTCCTTTTGGATAGAATTATTTTGCTTGAGTGGGTTGAAGCTTGCTTTCAGTTCTACTTATCATCTGCAAAGCGATGGACAGATGGAGGTGATCAATCGCACTATGGAGATGTATTTACGCTGCTTTACTAGTGATCAGCCTTGACGCTGGCTTCAATGGTTATCTTGGGTTGAATATTGCTATAACACCAATTATCACTCCTCTCTCAAGGCTACTCCGTTTGAGGTATGTATGGACGATCTTCCCCATCTATGCTCTCTTATTTTTCGAGTTTAGCTAAGCTAGATGCTGTGGACTAAAAGCTGAAGTCATGAGATTTAGTGCTCAAGGATCTTCGTGATCGTCTAGTTCAAGCTCAACAATCCATGAAAGTAGCGTATGATGCTAAGCACTGTGAGGTTCAATACAAGGTTGGGAACTTAGTGCTTCTTAAACTCCATCCTCACTGCCAACTTAGCCTTATTAACAACAAGTACACGAAACTCTCCCCTCATTATTATGACCCTTTTTGTATTCTTGCTTTTGTTGGTTTGGTGGCCTACAAGTTGGACCTTCCTCCACTTCAAAATTACATCCAGTCTTCCATGTATCCTTCCTCAAGCCTTTTCATGGGACTTCAGTAATTGTTGCACCTTCTCTACCAGTTCTCTCTCAAAGAGAAATCCACCCTCATCCTCAGACTGTCTTTGACTACTGTAAATTTTAGAATCAGCCCCAAGCCTTGGTTCATTGGGAGGGTCTGTCCCTTGCTGAAGCTTCCTGGGAGGATATTTCCTTCCTCCGTACTCGTTTTCCTTCATTTGCGCTTGAGTACAAATGTGGTATTAATGGAGGGGATGATGTTATGGACAGAAATTTTAAAGGACATGTTTACAAGCGGTGTGGAGCATAGATGGATTCCTGTTTTATAAGAAGTAGTTATTGATTTTTTGTTTAAAAAGGATTGTATGCTGGAATTGAAGGATTAACGAGAATTATTTCAATAATCAGTGTTACAGAGACCTGTGGGTTCTCTCCTAACAAGCCCACCTCTATATTCAACATAGGTCATAAAGGAAGGAAACCCCGAAAATACTCCCTTCTACAGGAATCACAAGTTGACTTCGTTGTTAATCGCCCTGTAACTTGATCGTAGATATGGGACCATAACAAAATCTCAGTCCAGAAACTTCTTGAAAGAATTTTTATATAGTTAAAATAGAATTATATCACTTTTTGGTTAAAAAAACAACAAATAATGATAACTCAACAAAATTTTCTCTAAACACGAGGTCTGAAAAGATCTAATATATGCAGTCTTACTCTTAACTAGTAAAGAGACTATTTTTGAATGATCCACAAGAAATAGAAATAAATTAAAAAAAGTACTGAAAAGAATAGTAGTAATAGTAGTAAAGCAGTTTTCAAGAAGTTAAAAGCTGTTATCAAGCAATATATTTTGTACCATTAATATCAGTGTGCAATAGTATTTTTTTTAGGAAATGACATTTTTATTATTACAAATATTATAATAAAGCAAAGTATTATAATATTTTACAATAATATTAATTACATATTAAAGTTCTCTTAATAGATCTTTTAAAATGCTATTTTAACTCAAATATATTTTATATGCATACTAAAAATGTATTCTTGTTATTTTATTAAAGTGTGTAATATATAAATTTATTTTCATTGAAATGTGTTATATATATATATATATATATGTTTTTGTTATGCAATTTAATTAGTATTTAATATATTATAGTTGTACGAGTAAAAGTGTAACATATTTAATAACTTGCTTATAAAGTTATAATTGATGATATATACATATAAATTACCTTTTCTATGTGCAACAAATTTGGTCTACAACGGTCAAAAGAATTAGAAAGTTGGTCGATCAAGATCGAGGCCCAACCCAAAGAAAGTCGAATAACGACGAAAAGGCAAGCGATGCGTCACATCATGATGTTACGAATGCTTTAGGAAAACTATGCTCTTTGCCTAGTTTAGATACTGGTACTCCTGAATTTTACTTTGCTTGCATGTTGATTGAAGATCTGCAAAGAAGGTCCTTTTTTTAGGTTTACCAGATGATACAAAAAGAGTTGAATACATAAAGTTTATGTATGAGTATGACAAACATAAAAAACATTAAACATAGTTTCTATCTATCCATTACTAT
>JAOQMM010000006.1:5323170-5337515 GCA_027563515.1 Erythroxylum platyclados
CCCATTGGTCCACCTATCACCATATAAGACAAAAATTATTTCTTTTGTCTTTTACTTCCTTTTGTCCTCTTCTTGGTACAAATTCTTGATCCAATTTCGTTTCCTAACATGACCCACCATTCATTTTACGATCCTCAACCCATTCGTCACACGAGCACTAATGCCACGTGTCGCTTCCTCATTGGCTCAAATAACTGATTTTCTCATACCTTAGGAAAATCCTTCCAATTTAATCTAAGGCATTTAACACAACATAATCACTCCATTTTTCCATCTATTTAATCAATCAAAGATCACAACTACACAATTCAAGCCACAAAAATGAACAGTTACACAATAATCACGTCAAAACACCTATACCCGGAAATGATCAACTAGATGCGTTCAACACATTAACGTTATTCCAAATCACAATTTAAGCATGTGTTGCGTATGTTAAGTATGTATATGTAATGCGATCCACAAATATGTCTCTCTAAATAGTGGATTCCTAAGCGTAGGAATTGGTTCACTACATAAACTCTTGCATCAAAAGAATGTTGTCACTTATTAATCTGCCAGGTATATATGCCCTTTATGTTTCATCCACATATTTGACCAAAATCCTGTTTAATATATTAGCTATAACATTGGAGATGATTTTATTGATGGAATTGGAATAAGCAATTGGTCTGTAGTCACTAAAGTGCTTTATCTCTCCCTCTTTTGGAATTAGAGTTATGAAGTTTCTATTAATCTCCTTGAGCAATTTCCTGCAATTGAATAATCTAGAACAGCTTCATGAACAATAATCTTAGTTAAATGCCAAGTTTTGTTAAAGAACAACGTATTAAAACCATCTGGACCAGGTGCTTTATGTGGATTGATTGACTTTACCACTTCATCAATCTCCTCACTAGTGATAGGCTTGGACAATGATTCAACATCTTCAAAAGTTATGGTTTCCAATGTGTTATTCTTAAGTAGTTTAACTATGGAGTTAGCATTAGTTGGTGTATTTATGATTGAATTGAAGTCATTAGAAGTTTTTTCAACTAACTATGTTGTTCTGATATGCTTTGATTATCTTTAATCACACTAACAATTATGTTGGATTATCTCTTTGTTAACATAGATCTATGATAGAAAGTGGAATTTCTATCACCCTCTTTAAGACACAACACCCTTGATCTTTCCTTGATCATATAACAAGGCTCTTGACAGGTTACATATTGCAATCTTCTCATTCTGTTGAAGTTCACTAGACTCAAGATTTCTATATAGCTCATCTTGTATAATTCTAAGTGCCTTTTTGGCAGTTATTAACAAATGATGATTGTTTCCAATATTCTCCTTATACAACTGCTTTAGGGACATTATGATGAGTTTTATTTTTATTGTGTAAAAAAACTACTTGGTGCCTTGAACTTTAGTGGAGATAGCTTTCTAAATGATTTCATCAAAGCCTGTTAAATAGGTTAAGAAATTATTGAATATAAAAGATGTTATGATACTTATAACTTGTGTTTGAATCTGCATGAAGCACATTAAGTGATCAAAGAGACTGTTTGTTGTGAAAATTAAGGATGAGCTATAGAATTGCTAAATCCATTCTAGATTTGCCATACATCTATATAGTTTTTTTCCTAATGAAACTGCTTTCATACTGATTATTATTCCATGTGAAGTAGTTTCCACTCGAAGATATATTAGACATTTGAATATCTATAGTGTATTGTTTGAACTCTGAACAAGGTTGTTTAGAAGCATGTACACCCTCATCTTCTTCATAATTTAGGATAGTGTTGAAATCTTTAGTCATTATACATGGTTTATAATTACTACATACACCTCTTTTTAATTGATTCCATAATTGATTCCTTTAAAATAAATTGTTGTGTGTATGAATAAAGGAGATTACACCAGCTTTAATTGTGGTGTTGTATGATACCTTAACATGTATAGCTTGATCAAACATTCCCAAGATTGTTACATTTACAATTTAATGATTGAAGTATAACAGGATCCTCCCAGTAGGATGATGAGGATGGTTTGGGACTTGTCTCCAATTAGAAGATAGTATCTCCAACATATTACATTTCCATCTTTTATTCTTGATTCTTGCAAGCAAAATATGTCTGCTTTATGCTCCAAGATAAGGTTTCTGGACAAAAATTTCTTAGAAGGAGCATTAGGTCCTTTTATATTCCAAGTAATGAATTTCATGTTTTGGAATTTAAAGTTAGAGGCTTCTTCTTTCTACTAGATCTTCTCCTTGATATAGGTTCGAATTCCTTCTCACTATCAATGAATGTAGCTAGTTGTTCATCTCTATTTGTACTCTTATTCCTTACTTCAACCCTTTTTTAGGAAATGGGGGTTTCATAAACATTTTCATTCTCTATAGATTCTTCTAGCTATGCTTTTCGCCAGATCCAAGATTAGCCTCAGTGTTGTGGCATTTACCTTCCAAGCTACCAACATTTATGTTAGCTATTTGAACATTTCTTTCCTGCTTCTTTTCTTTAATTTCATTAAGCTCCTATGCAAATCCAGTATTAAATTGTCTACCTGTGGGTCTCCATTCTTTTCTAACATTCAGTTGTTTAGGTTTCCAAGCATAGGTTCCTTGAGAGCATCTTCAACCATCTCAAGGTTTTCATCCAACCTCACAATTGGAATAGTTTTTGACAAAGAAGTCATAGAATTCACTAGAACACATAACCTAGAAAAATTTATTATGGATGTCTCTACAATGGCTTGGTCCATTCAAATTAGTTTACCAATGAAGCTAACAAGATAGCTTAATACATATGTGATTAGAGGTTTGCTAACTTTCAGGAAAATTATTGTGGAGAGCCACTTGGTTTAGTGATGCGTATACAAAGAATAGATTAGGAGACTTTTGCTCTTGTTGATAGTTAACCCTGAGATATCTTTGAAGGTGTTTAACAATGTTATTATAGTCTTTATAGAACTGGGATCTACTTTAGAAAAGAGAATAAGGTCATCAACAAAAGCTAGATTCACAATTCCTATTCTTTTACATTTGATGTGGAATTTAAATTTATTCTTCTGAGTACTAACTAGCTTAATTAACATACTTAGGACTTTCATACCCAGTTTTAACAAGTATAAAGACAAACCCTGTCCCACACCTCTACAATTCTTAATAACTTTGGTTAGTTTGGTGTTGCAACATAAAATAAGCCTTTAGTCTTTTAAGGAATTAGGGGAATGTAACATAGGAATAAGACTTACAAATGTTTTATTAAGCTCCTTTGAGAGTTTTCCATGATTTAAGAACTCTAACATAGCTTTATTCACCAAATTCATAATTAGGGGACATGATTTTTAAAAGAAAAAAGCATTAAGACCATCTGGTCCTAGTGATTTTTTGGGATGGAGTATAAAGAGGGCCTTTTCAACATCAAAAGCATTAAAAGGTGCCATCAGAGATTGTACCTTTTAAAAGGCAATATTTTCCTTTATTATATCATGTAAAAGGGGAAATAAAGATGAGACAACATTAGAATATGCGTAAGTTATAGTCTTCTAACTTCAATTCCTCCTTGGTATTAAGGAGTGCTCCACTGCCAGAGGTGAGATAAACTATTCTATTG
Organism: Erythroxylum platyclados; assembly: GCA_027563515.1. Taxonomy (NCBI): domain Eukaryota; kingdom Viridiplantae; phylum Streptophyta; class Magnoliopsida; order Malpighiales; family Erythroxylaceae; genus Erythroxylum; species Erythroxylum platyclados. Next base: position 5,326,773 of record JAOQMM010000006.1, read on the forward strand.
ATATTCTTCTTTGCTAAGACAGATTTAAAGAAGAGGTTTAAGCATTTGTCCCCTTTTTAAGCCATAATAATCTGGATCTCTATTTAAGAAGAGAAAAATTGGCTTCTATTACTTGATTATGAGAATATAAAGTCTTCCTTTCCAATGATTTAAGGTTATCATCACCAGGGTTTAGATTAAATAGATCTTAAATTCTTGTGAGTTTTTTCTTAGTGTCAGTAATAGTTTAAGAAGTATTGCTGAAGTGAAGCTTATTGATTTTATCTTTTATCAGTTGAATCTTCCTTTGGTAGATGTAAATTTTGTATCCTTGAACATCAACATTTAAAAAAGCCTGGAAAACATTCTCAAACCCCTCATTATCCACAAGGTGATTATTGAACCTAAAAGTAGATTTTTTTTCCTCACTTTATCTCATATCCTGACCAAAATAGGCGTACGATCTGTTATAAATGGATTAGAGGAATTACTTTTCTATCCTAAAATTTAAGTAACCATAGAGCATTTATAAGAGCCTTATCAAGTTTTTTTTCCTTAAATTCCATCTACCTTCTAACTTATTCGATTAAGTAAAGAAATAACCATCCATTTTTAGATATGCTATCTGTAGTTAGGCATCATAATTCTTTAGGTCTTCATTGTAGTTTTTCATTTTTACATTACCTTCAGCCTTTGATTGGTGTAATATGTCATTGAAGTCACCCACCATTAGATATGGAGATCTTAGTAAAGAACCTAGATTCTTCAGTATATTCCATAATTAGATCCTCTGAAAAGTATGGTTAGAAGCATAAACATAAGTGATTTGGAAACTCACACTTTCTTATTTTAGCTTGACTAGTAAGTGGATATATTGCTCAGAGTTGGAGTAGTTTAGAATATAAATTTTATTAGAATCAAAAGCAAATAAGATCCTTCCATAAAAGTGGTTTTAATGGTTAGTAAGGGCACCCTCTTTTTAAAAACAAAACTTTCTTACACTTATTTTCTACCACTTAGTTTCTAACAATCATACTACATACAATTTATATGTGTTGAGATAATGAAGCAATACTTTCTATTTTGTAGGGCTATTAAACCCTTTAATATTTCATGAAAGCAAAGACATTAGGTAAAAAGAAGAGGAAACTTTGTTTTTTATGCCTGATTTTCTTTTGGAAACCTTCTTGAATTTAATGCTTTCCTCTTGAATTTCCTATATGTGTCCTTGATTGATGTTGCTTGTCTCCTTTGTTATGTTGGAGGCTAAAATTTGCATAGGAGTACTGGCTGAATTAATATCATTGTTGGGCTATATCACCATAGCATTTTCTAGTGCACTATAAGCATTATTTGTATTATGATCCATAATAAGATTAAGAACTTCAAATATTGTTAGCATGTTTAGTTGAGCACTAGAGTTGTTCTTTAAACTAATGTTCTCCCATCTATCTAAAACATAAGATTGAATATGGTCTTCTTCTTCTAGGCCTTTGTTACATGTGTTTTCTTTATAAGAAACAAATTAAACTAGCTCATCATAATAACTTGTCTTTAATTTATAACCTATAAATTTCTAAGACTCATTTTGATTAGTAGTTTCAGGCCTCCATAAGTAGGTAACATAGATTTAGCCTTCAAACATATTTTCACCTTCATCAAACTTGAAATAGGGATTCACCTTAGAAGTTTTTGCTCAATTTCCACAAAAACATATAACCTTGCATAAATAAATCTTGACATTAATGTTGTAGCTTTATTAAGGCAAAATGGTTTATCGATAAAGATAGATAGCTCAATCCATTTATGGTCTAATATTCTAAGAGAATTTTTTGGATGCTTATCCATAGAGGAACTTATTTTCGCTTCAAGTTCCCAAGCTGAATTCCTTGTCTCCACTTCTAGAGGTCTAGAGTTGAAATACCAAGGACCAGCTTTAATTAGTTTATGAGCATGTAAAGGGTGAGTCAAATTTGAACAAAAATAAATTATCCTCAGTGTAGGACTTCCCTTAGGCCAAATTTTTTCCAATATGAGCTTGACCATGCATTTATAGCTAAAAAAGAAGGCATCTTACCTAAAAAGAATCCTATGAGAGTTGCATTCCATCTCAATGCAACCTCTCTAGGAACATGAGGAGGAGGTGCTGCAATGTGCTTGCCATTAGAAAGATGAAGGAAGACAGAAGTGAAGTTTAGGAGACGAGCAACAGTCTCTTAAAACTTGAGACCACTTTTTCCTAATAGAGATTTCTAGGAGAGGAGTGCCAACAGGTGAAAAAGGCATGCGTGAATCATAGCCTTGGAGAAGGCTAGGGGATTGGATCCTATAACTCATTACTAACCTCGCCAAGAGGTGAGGGTTGATGAGTTCGAACCCATAGCTCATTAATAACCTCACAGGGAGGTGTGGGGAAAAAATCTTCTAAAATATGGATTAGTGGTCATAATATATATTTAATAAAATATATCATGCTTTGTATTTTTTATCATTTTCTTACAATAGTTAATAGCTAATTTTTCTACAAATAAATGTAAATTATATTGACCAAAACACATACATTTTATATCTTTATTTATTTTCTTCTTATAACTTTGTTTACTTATCATTTATCTCCATGCCATTTACACTTACACGGTAAAGTTAACAAAGATAATATAACAATCTAAAAAATAAGTATAATATTTGAAGTTTAACTATAATTAACATAACTAATATGAAAAAATGAATGGTGTGATTCAAATATCCATTTTCATAAACACAATAAGTGAATGATTGTAGAAGATATAAATACTAATATTCAATACAATTATAATAATTAAGTTTAACTTACTATTAATTTTAAAAACTATATTATAAATTATAATTCAATCTTAGTTATTAAACATAGAAGAGATTTTCTTTAAGTTCGTGTTTATATATACATATACACATATATCTGTTACTTGTTACATGAGTTTCTACGTCTTTCAAGTACCGCATCACACCAACCTCTAGATTGAAGGCTGATTTTACACAGTTCATTCGCATAAGAATGAGGAGAACCTAAGTGATATATGTGATAATGACTGAATTACCACTAATATGCTCGATCCTTTTCTTGAAAAGGTCAAAAAATATATTAATGAGTAAACCCAAGGGGAATGCCTTACAAAGTTTTCCTGCTAGTATTTTCCTAGGCTCAGCCTTACAAAATATTCCTAGCACAATTTTACTAAATTAGGCATAGAATGACACTAGAGAGTCAAGTAAGTAGAGATGGCAATAAGACCTGGGCTTGGCTCGACCTAAGTTCAATAGACTCGGTCTGAAGTAATTAAATCTTAGATTAAGCTACCTAAATTTTGCTCTACTCAAGCCCGATATATATTAACAAAATGATATCTTTTTGATATTTAAATTAAAAGAATAATTCAGGCCCTATCAAGTTTTGGGTCGAGCCCAGGCTCCTGTAGCAGGAAATTTGGCTTTGGCGGATCAAGCCTGATCATGCCTATTACATCCTTACAAACAGGTGAATCACACAATCATACTAAATTCTTGATGGCTTGTTTGGTTCACCTGTTGGAATAAATAAGGAATGAAATAGTTATTCTTTAGGAATAGAATAGATGAGGAATAGAATAGGAATAGGTATTACTTTGTTTGGTTTACTAGTAAAGAATTTCTATTATAGTGTTTGGTAGGCAACATTAGCTATTCTCTGATTCAGAGAATAGCTAATCTTGCGGAATCACCATTCCGTGCATTTTTTAAAACCAAACAACGGAATAGCAATGTATCTTGGAATACAGGGGTAATAGTTTTTCTATTCCATCATACCAAACACGCTGTTAATGGAACAAGTAATTCATTAGATCCAATTTGTATTGATAATATTGATATTTTCGGATTGGGTTTCTATGAAATCGAGTTCGATATATGAGAGTGACTTAGAAGATATTTAATATTGACATGTCATTTGGTGTAATAAATTTGAATGATAGTGATGATAAAACTTCTCTCAATGTTGATAATTTTGTACTAAATGACAATTGAAGTTAATGCAGTTATAGTAGGTATCCTGTATTCGATTGAATGAAGTTCTAAGTTTTTGTTTCTCCTCTTCTTTTAATTTTACTTATATATGATGTCCATGTTAAATTCTATATATGTAATGTAATTGTAAATATTTTTATTTTAGGTTTCACTTCTAGTTAGTTCTTCAGCATAAACTCTTATTATAAATTGTAATTGTTAGAGAATAACAGATATTTAATATTTTTCTATTTGATATTTTTGAGGTAATTATTATTTATTATATGATAAAATTGAAGTATTTCAAATACTTTGTATTATTTTTAATTTTATATTATATAATAATTAAATAATTTTTTTCATATTGATTATAGTTATTATTTATATCTGAAGATAAATACAAAAGTCCGACATTATTGATCATTGAAATTGTAACCTTTGACCTTTCTAGTGAATAGGAAGATGCTGGGAATCAGTAGTGATGTGTTTTCAGTCACTTGTTGCGAGCACCGGGGTAGCGTGTGGTAGGAATTTGTGCTCCAGTCATTATCATCAATCAACGAACCTGACCTTGTGACCATCATCAAACAGTTTATTCAGGCGGCTATTTGGCTGTTATAAGTGCTGCACAGAAAGGATTCAGCAAGCACAGATTAAGAATGGTTCAAGGTGTAACCTTGCTTGGCTACTGGGCTAGTCCTTACACCATCATAGTTAAGTGGGCTCTGAAGTTGAAAGAGGTTGAATACGAGTACGTAGAAGAGCATCTTCCAGACAAGAGTAATCTGCTCCTACAATACAACCCTGTTCATGAAAAGGTTCCAGTCCTTGTCCATGGAGGTAAACCATTAGCAGAGTCTCTTGTGATCATCGAGTACATTGACGAAGTGTGGAAACAACATCCACTCCTTCCCCAGGATCCCCGCGAAAGGGCCGAAGCCCGCTTTTGGGCCAAATTTGCAGATGAGAAGGTATGCGTGCTACTCCACCGTGGTGGAACCTTTTGCTTTAGAATCCTTCGTATTAGAGCTGAATGGCCGGCCAATGGGGGTATTACTATTATGTCGTCAAATACTATACTACAACTGATTGCATATCCTTCCATATATGGTCGAATAGGAATATCAAAATAGTGGATATAGAAGTAATAATTCAAAGAGTTAGTTCCGTCACGGTTTAATGAATCTTGTGCTGACGGTTTATTAAACAAACTCGCATATAATTCACGATCAACTGATGCACAATCGTTTATCGTATTCAGTGCGTCCCTCCAGTTATGCGTTCGTTTGTCACAGAAGGTGAAGAGAAAGCCGCGGCTGCAAAAGAGGCTCGAGAGCATCTCAAGACTCTGGAAGGTGCACTCCAAGGGAAGCAGTTCTTCGGAGGAGAAACAATAGGCTTCGTGGATGTGGCTGCTGGATGGATAGGAATCTGGGCTCGAATAGTTGAGCAGATTGCAGATGTAAACTTGATAGACGAAGAGACCATGCCTCTGCTCGCTGCTTGGCTTGCGCTTTTTCTGGAGCTTCCCATCGTCAAAGAATGCCTGCCTCCATTGGACAGGTTGTTAGAGCACAACAGAGGCTACCGCAAAATGTTGACTGCTGCATCCACTTAGAGCCGCGTTCTCAAAACCTGGATTGCTTCTGGAGTTCTTTGATCTCCATACATCGGAGCCTTAGTTCTGTAATATGAAACAATAAAATATTTCTTGTTACTTCCTGTTTATTAAAGGCTGGGTTTTTATGTAACTTATTGATAAGGTTAGTGGAATACAGATGTATGTTGCATTAAAAGATAGTGAGATCGTAACTGGGAACTCTACTATCACCTGAACCAATAGCTAACACTTGATATTTTCATATGATACACAAGATATCAACATAGGATAACCGTAACGAAATTCCAACCTTTTAACTTTCTAAGCTCTGTTAACACATTTGCCACCAACATATTTAAATGCATGATCACAATAATGGACACCGAAGTTGCTACAAAGAAGGCCAAAGCCAAGCATAAGAAGAATTTCTATAGGAGAGGTGACTCTTTAGACACAAACCAATGGATGTGCCTTCCGGAGAGTTGATTATATATATATATATACTCAAGAGTAGTTACAGACTTTTTAACCGGAGTCGTTAAGGGACACCCAAGGTTTTATATGGTGAATGACAAATTCCTTAAAGTTCCCACAGGCAGGAACCATGTTGGCTATGAGAAAAAGTATACCTTTAGCTATTGGTGGGAACATATCTGTTAATTTGGCTAGTAACGGGTTGAATGGCACAGGTAGATCATGGTTCATGGACGTATACTTGATTGCTATTGAGACAATCCCATACTTTGATGATTGGTTTTGTCTAAAACCTACAATTAATGTCCTAAGGTATCAATTCTGTCATCATTTCCTTGCCCAGGAAGCGCAGTTATAAATCCATTCAATCTTGGTAGATCTCCACTTCATGTGAAAAATCACAACGGCATCATTTTAGTCCTAAGGTTTGAACTTCACTTGTTTTCCTTTGGCTCCAGAATTTGCAGATTCCTCAAATGGCAACCTTAGATGCTATTCTCGTCGGTATCTGGTCCACAAACAGGGATTCTAGATAAGTTATAGAATTGCTTACTATCCTCTTCAACAATCCATATAATGGAAGATGTCTACACTGCTGGTTAGCTGGAGCAGGAACTTCTAACAAGTGCCAAAGCCTCGTCATCCATCTCAGTATTATCCTTCTCCATCATTTTGACGGTGTCCAGAGCTGATATCCCAGCCCGGATGTGCATTCTAAGAATTACTTTATACAATGGTAAAGTTGCAATACCATGATGATGAAGAACCTTAATATAGCAATTGGCATCCTCAAGTTTCTGATGCTTCTCAAGGTTCTCTGCGATGGCCAGTAACATACCATGTGATGGCCTCCAATTACAATGTTGGAACCTTGCAAACGCATTTCTCATTGAACTGATGACTTTATCCATCTGCTGGGTTTTAATCCAACCCACCATGAGAATCTCCCATGTCTTATAATTTGGGCATCCACCTTTTTCCAATGTGGAGAGGTGAAATAACTCAGCTTTTTCTATCATCCCATTCCTCATGTATGCGCCTAGAAGAACATTAGAGACTCTAATATCATACTTCCTACAGTTGGACTCCCATTCCATGAACACCCTCTCGGCCTCTACAAGGCCGTCTGCCTTTATCAAGCACGTCAACAACCTTATATAATTAGCACAAGTCATTTTCCTACTAACTCCTTTACAAGCATCCCAAAGCCTTAGAACTCCCTCTTTGTTCTTCAACGAGGAATATTGTGTCATGATGAAGAAATAGCCAAGGTGATTACAGGTAGAAAGCTTTTTCTCTGCACATCTAAGTGCTGAAAAGGCTTTCTCAAAAGCACCTGCCCTTATATACAGATTGGCCAAAGTAGATAGGGTACTCCATCCCACTTGAACATTTTCATCATCCATCATTTCTCGGTAAACTACCTCTGCTTCAGCAATCCCAGATAGCTCCTCACAAGCTCTCAACCAAAGATTATAAGAAAGAACGTTTCTTGGTATATGATTCTGCTTCATTTGCAGAATAACAGCAGGCACTTTCTTGTACTCAGATGTAGCCATATAAAGCTTCATCATCTCGTTAAATAAATGAGGGCTGACAATCAGCCCCAACTCATTCAGATTCCTCATGAAAGCCTCAGCTTTCCCAGTGTCTCTTTCTTTCACATAACCACGAAGCAGAGGGAAAGCAGCAGCCTTCCGCGAAGCAGAATCAGGTAAAACCCTGAAATACTCTTCAGCCTCTCCTAAATTGCACGTGTTGACCATCAATTCCACTCTCATGGCATGATCCACCGGTGAATAGCAGAAACTTCTATGACCGTCCATCCATTTCAAGACCTCAAGAGCGTTGTTGAAGCGACCGGACTTGAGGAGCTGTTTAGTGATGTTCCTGAGCTCGTAGATTGTGAGCTTGCAGCCACTAGCCACCCATCTCTGGATTAACATAGATGGGTTTATCTCATGTTTTAATCTCAATATTTCACTCTCAAGGCTCAACCCTTTCTCGTTCACAGCCACTGGGCGTATCAGTCTCCGTACAATTCCGGCTTCCACGCAGCTGTGCACGAAATTAAGTAACAACGGTAATAGTCAAACAAAAGATTAACAAAGGAAAATAATTACGAAGGCTCACCGTCGGACGCCGTGTACTAGCGATCGTATCGCCATGACAGAGCAACGGCCACCGTCTCGCTTCCGTGGACGCCCTAATTCTTAATGAAAAAGAGCGGGACATGGAAATGACATTAACTTCCAGGCTAAACGACGCCGTAATAGCGCCGTAAACGTTTAATTAATTAAGTAATTGTTGGTGGTAGAAAATTCTTTTCTTGCCAAGCACGAGTGACTGACGAGACCTTCCTTTTCACTTCCTTTTCTCTTCTGTTCTCGATTGCTAAGAACCGTAACTCTTCATAGCTTTTTAATTCAGACTCTAAAATGAGGAGATATGGTTGGGTAGTGGAAAAAGTAAGTCAACAACAAGAAGAATGCTTCGATTCAATTGGTGTTATGCTGTCTGACTTCTTCCTGTTGTCTACAGTGCCGGCGGCATTTGCTGGTGGAATCAGTTGTCGATCGAGGAGCTTCGGCTCGGGAATTTGCTACATGGCGGCAAGATGTTTTGCGTGACCGATGTGAGCTCTATGCATGCTGCAAATTTTATCTGACGTTAAATAAGCTTGCACTCTCGCATTATCTTATCACATGATGTTGTTTTCCTCTTGTATTTGGTAAGTTCCGAACAGTTGCAGTTTTGCGAGCGGGAAGTGGAGTGATTGTGGAAGAATTCAAATGTCGCTGATGAAAGATAGACAAATTCATGCCTCAGGTATTGCAAAGGTTGAATACTTACTTGATTTTTATTTCCGTCTCTTTTCTGGGACTTTGAATTAAAAAATTTTCTTGAAATTTTTGCTCCAGGAACTTGTGAGGCAAAACAACCAACCTATTATGAAATTCTTGGTGTTCCTGAAAATGCCAGTCGAGATGAGATTAAAGAGGCGTTTCGTTCAGTGAGCTTTATTTTTCCGACATTGCTAGATTGGATATTTTCATTCTTTCCGTATGTCTGTTATCTTGGGAGATATGAAAATGAGGGCATAATGGGAGTGAGAGATGAGATGGACAAGTCCATAAGTGTCAAAGTAGAGTTTGTGATTAAATCTGCTTTCTAAAAATTATGATCCATCTTAATGTAATGTAATTAAGAAAAGGAAATAAATGTCTGGAAGAAAAAGGCAGTAAGCGGTACTTATTGTCTTTTGCATGTTCAGTAACTGGGAGATTGATAGTGGCGTCACGCTAAGTGTACATTGTTTATCTATCAAATCCTTTGGAGAATCTTTCTGTTGTACTCTTTTGCAGATAGTTTATACATTTGTGCAGCATTCTTATGTTTAGTGTTTTGGATCATTATATGCAGCTTGCAAAGAAGTACCATCCAGATGCAAATAAGAATAATCCCTCTGCAAAGAGGAAATTTCAAGAGATTAGAGAAGCCTATGAAGTTCGTACTACTCACATATTGAATTCACATTTTATTGGTTTTCTTATGCTCTTCATTCCGTTTTACTGCTCCATCAAGACTCCAAAATTATAGATTTTCTGCTAATTCAGAATGCAAATTATATGTGTGTGTGTGTGTGTAGAAAACTAAAATTTGGATTAGTTGTTCACATCATCTATCTCAATTATATTCATTACTTTTACGGTAATGTCAGACACTGCAAGATTCTGAGAAGAGGGCACAATATGACATTGTAAGAATCACCATTTCTATGACTTTTATCAATCATTCCATATTTTTGGTTTAGTAATTTGTAGGAAATTGCTCCGTTTTCCCTGTTGGTTTTTAAACTAACTGAATTCTTGGTACTCATACTAATGAAGAAGCGGTCTGGAGGTTCAACGAATGTAGAATATGGAGCTGATGCTGCAGAGGAGTTTGGCTATGGTGCTGATAGAGCATCAGAGTTTAGATATGGTGCTGGTAATGCAGGGGGTTTTAGATATTCTTACAACAGTAATTTCTCTGATCCATTCCAAAAGATATTCTCCCAGGTACTTCTTGATACAGCTCTTGTGTGCTTCATGTTGAGGAGATAAGCTTCTCTGGCATGGCAGTTTTTTTAAATTACAGTTCATTTGGTTGCTTACAGATATTTGAAGATGAAATAAATCAGTTTGCATCTGATATTCAGGTCAACCTTTTCCCTTTAATTTTTCTTTGTTTCATACTCATTACTTCCAAACTTAAAAGCTTGTTTATATTATTTTGAAATCTTTATAGGTGGAGGTATCGCTGTCTTTTTCTGAAGCTGCAAGGGGTTGCACCAAAAACATATCTTTTGATGCATATGTACCATGTGATTCTTGTGGTGAGTAAAATTATTACTTTCTGGGCACATAAACCTTTATGAAATCCTTAAATTCCTCTAATATGTTTGTGCATTTTTTTAGTCTTGAGGGTTCAAATGAGAGAGGACTTTTTTTATTGTTCACTTATCATCCATTCTGCAGATGGCCGTGGCTATCCAATTGATGCAAAAGCAAGAGTTTGTCCTACATGTAGAGGTATGGGAAAAGTAAGTATTCTGAAGGTGTATGACCATATTAATGGTGGGGTGAATCACTGTTAAAGAATTATTTTATGCTTGGTTCCTATTTATCTGG
>JAOQMM010000006.1:5367659-5397154 GCA_027563515.1 Erythroxylum platyclados
TTATTTAATAAAATTTATTATTATTTAATATAATAAAATTGTGTTTTAATTAAATGGTGCTTTCTTTATACAATTAAAAAGTAATTTTTATATTTTATTAATAAAAATTTTATTATTAATTATATAAAAATATTAATATTAATTATTTAATAAAATTTATTATATCATATTTAATTATTATTTTTTAATCTTAATAAAAGTCACAAGGTGCACACCGGTGAGTAAGGTATGGCTTAATAAGCTACACCCATAACTTCACGAGTGTGACTTGATTCGTCACACTTGTGACTAAGACACGGGTGATTAATTTTTAAATTACCAAGCTTCGGCCCTCCCATCCATTACAAAAATGATAACTTTTTTTTTTGAATAGAATTAGACATTGCATCCTAACTCCAATCCAACATATGCAAGCCACAACGAGAGACTACAGACGAAAGCTACTCATACCACCTAAACTATAGACAGCTCAATCCTGACAATCGCAGCCAAAAGACGGAGTTTTGAAAAACGAAAACCATGTAGCACTATCTGTTGTACCGTATCAATTTGGAGCCAATTGCATTTTCGTGTCATTAATTAGCAGACAAGCAAAATAAGTAAATTCCCATTACATTGACATTTTGTTAATATTGACAAGGACAAAAGAGTTTCATCAACGTGGAACCGTATCCTCTTGATTATACATACGTTGACATTTTTTATTCGTTTGTTTTGATTTTGATTTTTTAAAATTTAGAAAAAAGTTTTTTCAGTTTTTATTTTTTCATAATCTGATTTACTATCAATTAAATATTATTATTTAACTATTTAATATATTAATTTTAATAAAAAGTATGAATAATTTATTTAATTAACTAAAATTAATTATTAATAAAAATTATGAATAATTTAATTTTACTTAATAATTTTACTTAATTTTTGTAATTAAATTTAATAATTATTAATAAATATAATTAAATTTAAAAAATCTTCAAAATATATAAATTTTAAATAAAATTTGATTTAATATTTAAAATAAATATTAATTTTTAAATAAAATTTAATTTAAATGATTTATTTTAATAAAATAAAATAATTTTATTAATAGTTTGTTAATAAATATTATATAAGAGATTAAAATAAATTCATTTAATGAAAAATAATATACCTTTAAATTTTATATAATATATATTTATTATCAGTGATATATTGACCTTAACAACCAAACAGAAAACTAGAAGTTATGAAACCAAATGCTCTGAAACTTTAGATTCTATCTAATACATGCTCTTTTAATTTTTCTACCTAACCTATCTACCTACTTCTCCAAAGAAATTGAGATCATTCTTTTGCCTCCAAAGATTTTAAATGGTGATTACGGTCGTGGTCACTATCATCACATTGCGTATTTCATAGCGGAGGCTATATTTAAAGAATGGAATTAAAAAAATTTATTAATTAGTAATTTAGTTATAAGCCTAATTTTTTTAGGATAATTTAAGAATATGTTAAGGAGTGATATTTAAATTTAAAGAAGCATAATTAAAGAAACGACACTAAAAAAGTTATTAATTAGTAATTTGGTATAGATAATAAATTTCGTTTAGGATAAGTTAAAAATTGGTTAAAGAGTGATAATTAATTTAAAGAAGTATATTTAAAGAAGAACATTAAAAAAGTTATTAATTAGTAATTTAGTATTGATAAGTAATTTTATTTAGGATAAATTAAGAATGTGTTAAAGCATGATATTTAAATTTTAAAGAAGTATATTTGAAGAAGAACTCTAAAAAAGTTATTAATTAGTAATTTAGTATAGATAAACAATTTTTTTAGAATAATTTAATAGTATGTTAAGAAGTAATGTTTAAGTTTTAAAGAAGTATGTTAAGAAAAGGACACTAAAATTTAATCATACTTTAACTTTTTGAGTGGCTTTTTAGATTTATTCAATTTTCGATAAGATTTCAATTTCTGTTTCCTATTTGAATTAATTTTCTTTAATGTTTTCAATTCTTTTTCAACTTCTTTTCTTTTTTTCTATATATACTTCGATTCCTTGTGTCAAGATCACAATTTAATTCTCCTTTTTATTGTTATTTCTTTTTTTAGTTGCAGTGATTTAAGTCAAATATCATATTAGATATAAAAATATGTAAGAAAGCCAAAGTTAAAGGTTATTTTCATTTTCAAACTTTTATCTTTTATCTTATCGTTTCATCTTTCTTCTTTAGTTCGTTATATGTGGCTTATTTTTGTACAAAACTAACAAAAATATTTTCCTCATATTTTTAGGTTAAAATTATAATCGAGAATATATAATCATCAGAAAAAGATTCAATGAACTTAGCATCCTCTACTCGTGATAAGTCTGATCTATCATGGAATTATTTTTCTTCTTCTCAAGCATCTAATGGGAATATCCAATATAATTGTATGTTTTGCAATATAATATTTAAAGTGGGGGATGAATTTATAGAATGAAAGAACATCTTGTTGGTGTTAAGAGTAATATTTCTTCTCGCAAAAAAGTACCATTCGATGTACATGAGAGGATTGGAAATTATTTGTTGTAACAAGTAAACAAGAAAAAGGAAAATAAAGATGCTCATGATATATCTTTTGGAGATAATGAAGCACCACAATTATTAGATAAAGGAAAAAGGAAAGCTATTATTGACATAGATTCTCATTTTCCTTCAAGAACTACTCTTGGTTCTTAACCTAGTCTAAAAAGTGTTTTGGTTGATAAGGATGTTGTTTTACAATGTAAAAAAGCATGGGTTAGATGATTCTATCATTTATATATTCCTTTAAATGCTTTAAATTCACCATATCTTCAAGAAGCAATAAATGCTACAACAATGATGGGTCCATGATTTAAGCTACCTTTTTAGTATAAGATTCGGGTGCCTTTGCTTCAAGATTTAAAAAAGGAATGTCAACTAATTGTTCATACATATAAGTCTAGTTGAGAATCAACATGATGCACTATTATGGCAAATGAGTGGACTGATCAAATATAAAGAACCTTGATTAATTTCTTGGTTTATTATAATATTGGAACAACTTTTATCAAGTATGTTGATGCTTCTAATATGGTAAAAAGTGCTAATGCTCTATCTAAATTATTTTCTGAAATTGTCGAGTGGGTTGGACTAAAGAATGTTGTGCATTTTATTACAGAAAATGTAGCTAATTATATATCAGCTAGGTACTTATTACAATCAAAGTATGGGCATAATTATTGGTCTCGATGCACTGCTCATTGTATAAATCTTATTTTAAAAGATATTTGTGGTATGAGCCATATTTCTAGTCTTTCTTCACATGCACCTAAGATCACAATTTTTGTATATAATCATATCACATTTTTTTCTTGGTTAAGAAAGCAAGAAGAATGGGTTGAGATTGTGAGTCCTGCTACTACAAGTTTTGGAACTACATTTATTACTTTGAAAAGTGTTTATGAATATAAACAACTACTTCAAATTTTTATGACAAATAAATATTTTTCAAATCATAAGTTATCAAAGAGTGTGAAAGGACGAAAAGTTTGAGCTATAATTCTAGATAATAAATTTTGGAAATCTTGTTTGATCATTGTAAACATTGTGACTTCGCTTATATGGTTGTTGAGGATTGTTGACTCAAATGAGAAGCCATTTTGGGATATATATATATATATGATTGTATATACAGAGCTCACAAAAAAATTATAAATCTTTTTAAAGGGAAGGAGAAATTGTACAAATCTTATATAGATATTATTGACCGACAATGGGATAAGCATCTTACTCAAAGGATCCATTTAGCAGCTTATTTTCTCAATCTTTGTTGCTTATATAGTGGAGACACATGTTCAAATAATATTATAGGTGGTTTGTTTCAATGATTGAATGCAAAGCTATTTTCTCTATTGAAGAGTGTTCACAAGTGAAAAATGAAATGAAATTTTATCGTGAAGGTTTAGAGAGTTTTCCTAGATCATCAGCAAAGAAATAACTTATGATTGAAAAAATGTAGCATGGTAAAATTTTATACTTTTAATTCATTCTTTACTTACTATTAATAAATATATTTTTATTTTTCATAACTATTAATTTAAATACATATGAGCAGTGGAGATTATTAAGTGAAAGTGCTCTAACATTGAGAAAACTCGTTATTACATTACTTAGTCAATTAGCTTTTGTATCAGGTTGTGAACGTAATTATAGCATTTTTTTAATGTATCCATACAAAGAAAATGAAATCATTTGGAAAAATCAAAGACTTAATGTAATCTGATAATGAAGAATAGGTATTTTATAGTTTTGTTTTTATTTTTCATTAATTTTATTTTTCATTATTGACTTTATAATTTCTCTATTATGTATTCAGAGCGCTTGGTAAGAAGAGAACTTATTATCTTGTTGATATTGATTATATTGACCATACTATTTTTTCGATTGAAGAAGAAGAACTATCACCTGATCTTGATTATGAAGAACTTGAAAAGGCGATTTATGAAAAAAAATGCATTTGTCACAATGAATGAATTAAGAACATCTACCGATGGTCAGTTCATATATTATTTTGATCATATTTAAGATTAAAGTTTAATTATAACAATTTTAAAATTGAGAATAATTTCTTACATTACTAATTTGTAATTTATTTGAATGTAGTAGAAGAAGTTGATGCTAATGTTTTGGGTGAAAGCGTAGTTTATAAGTCTTGAAACTTTTGACGATGATGAGACACAACTTCCATTAGAAATGCAAATTTGATTTTTTTGTTATTTTAAGTTTTATATTAGACTCAGATTTAGTTTGAATTATCATATTTGATTTATTATTAGTTCATTATATAATAATAAACATTGATTTTTTCAATAAAATATTTTATTTTTACTTACTCTTATAATTTTCACTTCTTATTTATTATATATCAACTTTTTAACTGTTTAATACCGGTTGAACTTTTAAACCTTAAACCTTTCCTTTGACTGGTTCGATATCTGATCTAGTTTTAAAAACATTGTTAGTTTACTCACTATGATGATCTTATCCAATAAAGAAAAATCTTCCTGCAATTAAATATATCACTTTGAAACTTAACTTTTCATCTCTTAAACAGTTGATTACCCCATCGCTAGTGAGACGGTATGCCTTGACAAAAGAAGTTCAAATACTCACTGAAATTATTCAAATAATATAATGAGAAAATAATTCATTCATACGATCACATCCATTTTTACAACTAAGTTACAGAGTTGTGATATGTGAAAAAGGATCCAGAGCTTAAGAATTAAGTATAGTCAATTATATGACAGTATTTTGATCTTATGGAATGTTTTGTTGTAATTTTTTATAATTAGTATGACGTATGACGAGTGAAGAAGGGAGAACTATGCGCTGGCCATTGGAATAGTAAATGTAATTGACTTTTGATCAATTAAATTCAGTGGATACCTAGTAAGTTATCAAACTCCATGAGCAATTATCTAATAACCGTCCTAAGTTGCAAGATTCGGTGTCTCAACATTGTTATGAAATTCACGAAGGTCCTCTAAAGATTCCATAACAAGCACAATCATTTTAGAGGCCTTATCAGTGCCTTTTACCATAACTACAAACACCTATAACTTTGAAAAATGGAGAGGCTAGGGTGACTAGAGCTACTAACAAGGAATTATAAGAAAGAAACGAAAAAGGATATACTTTTGGTGTGATGAAATACTTATCCTTGGTCATTAGTGCATAAGAGGAAATTGCATATGTATATAGTAAAAGATAGTGATGAAGTTGACGAAGATAAAGTAGCAAAAGAGGTGGATCAAAAATAACATCTTGCCATTTCTTTTTAAAGAATAACAAGTATATCTTTTTTCAATATTTATCAAATGAAGGTAATTAGTAGATAAAATTGTAAAATCTTTTGTATTCTAATTGATGGAGAGAGTACATATATTTTTATTGATGAAAAGATTATTAATAGAGAAGAATGTCAAGTTGAAGAAATTGAACATGTGAGCATCGTAGTTAGAGCAAGATTAAGAATTGAATGTAACATAATATGTAAAAAAATGTTGGATGATAAATGATAGAAGTTTTATGGTAGATGTACTAGTTATTATTATTAGGGGAGGTGACATTGCTCGTTTTTTTTTTTTGGGAAGATGTAATACGCAACTACAGGAAAGGTATGATGGAGTTTGAGTGAATACTAAGGGTAGTTAAGTTGCAAAATGGCAAAAGGGAGTAGTTATGACCTGTTTTAAATAGGTAACTAGCTAGGTTAATAGAGGGATTTAATATAGTTTATCACTTTTATTTGTTGCCGAAAGGTGATCAGATGCGAAAGTCTAAATTACCATAATGTATATATCAAATGATAAGAGATCGAATTGACAAAAGTAGAGTTATTAAAGAAGTTGTAATATCTCTTAATGTATTATTGAAGAAATACATGGCTGCTTTGTATAATTAAATGGTTTGCCACCATCAAGAATACATGACTATGATATTGTGTTGAACATAAGTTATTAACTTAAGACCATATCAGTTTGTTTGTTGGAGTTCAAAAGAGAGTTGTGGAGGAGTTGGTTCAAGAAATACTCAAGTAATAGATCATTCAACAAAGTAAAGGTCTTTTTTCCATTCCTTATTATATTGCGAGGAAGAAAGATAACATTTGAAGATTGTAAATTAACGATAACAATGTAGACAAACTATAAAGGATACATTTCTTATTCCTTTAATAGATGAGTTATTATATAAACTAATGTAATTGGTTATTTTTCTAAAATAATTTAAAGATTGAATACCTTCAAATAAAGGTATTGGTGGAGGATATCTATAAAATAGCCTCTAGAACATATAAGGTTATTATGAATTTATAATATGCCCTTTGATTTATTTTTTATCTTTACCTTCTTTAGGTATTGTAAAAAAATTTCTTTTGAGGTTAGCACAAAGTAGTTGTGCTATTGAGAATGAAATATTTTCACGAGGTGTGAGTACGAGTAGATAGTGTCAAGGGGTGAGCGGTGTCGACTCAGTAAAATCTTGTATAAAATTATTGTATTTAAGCGAAAGTTGATTAAGCTAGGTGAAGGTCCCGTAGATATAGATCGAGTGTGCCGAACTGTATTACCAAATTTTAGTAATTGATTTATTTGCTACATATTTGATTTTTTTCTTGCAATTTAATTCTGAAAAAATTCACAGCTTCTAACACAATTATTTTCTATTAAGCAACTGATAGATTCAGCTCAAAACAATTGTGACGGAACTTCTATATTGCGGAATTACATCCTTAGGGTTTTTTCAACTCAAACTTGAACTTACTTAATCCACAATGAATTTCTCAAAACAAAGACACTCACGCTCTTCGTAAGTTTTTAAGCAGTTGAATTATATACAAATCTAGGTTAGTAGTTTAGTTGAATTTTGCAAGTTTGATTTTCGATTATTAATTAGCTTCTTTTTAGTTGATCCTCTAAATATCTGATCAGACATTTGTTGCTTTCATATTCTATTCCCTGACGTGACAGCCGAAATTAGCATACGCACATCTTTCTTGCAACTGCTACAATTTTTACCAATATATATTCAAATACGTAATACAACTAATCCATTCACACTTTATTGTGGAACTTATCACAAATACAGCTTAATTAAGCCAATAAGCAACATATTAACACACACATGACACCGCAAATAAAGGCGACCAGTTACTTTAGACCAGAAGATAGTGTGCCAAATAACTCAGCACCTTTAGCACTAATTATAATGGCTTTGACCATGCGTCGGAATGCTGGATTGTTCCGGTTCACATTCAGCAGGTGAAGCGTAAGAGCTTCCGGCAGCACCCGCAACACCCACATCTTGATGAATTCGAGCATCATCTTCAATCGAAATCGCCATTGTTTGTTCACCACATGGTCCAGGAGTGATTGTTTCTTGAATTACTTCATGCTCTTCCACACACGCTGGGGCTTCAGGAACATAAATTGGCTTCTTCTTCTTCTTTGCCAAGCAAATAAGTCCAACCAATAAGAATGCCAGAAAGAATGCGCCACCAAGTGTTGCGCACGCGACGATCACGCCTGTATGGTTGCCACCGGGAGGTCGAGGTGGCGCCACAAAGTTAGAAGACGGTGGTACCGAGTTAAAAGGCGGAGGTGCATCATAAACAGGAGGAGGGAGGCCGTGAAATGGTGGAAAGCTCGGTTCTGAAACTGGGATAGGTGTTGGTGGTGTTGTACCATATGAAGGGGGTTTCGGAGGTCCAACTGGGCCTTTGGGTGGAGTTGGAGATGATCCAGTAGGCGGTGGCGGAGGTTGTGTTCCGTATGGTGGTGTTGTACCATATGAAGGGGGTTTCGGAGGTCCAACTGGGCCTTTGGATGGAGTTGGAGATGATCCAGTAGGCGGTGGCGGAGGTTGTGTTCCGTATGAAGGTGATTTTGGTGGTGGTGTTGGTGAAGCTGGCAAATGTTGGGATGGTGCTGGCTCATTGTATATTGGAGGTCGGCACTCGCAATAGCATGGTGACTGTGATGGGGGTGGATAATTTGGGTGATTATAGTAATGATAGGGGTCATGTGGAGGTGGGGGTGTGATCACTGGGTTGTATGGAACACCTAGTGGTGGTGAAGGCGGAGGAGGAGAATAATATGCATAAGCGGCCATCTTCAAATGGAAAATGAAGGAGCTGTAAACAGGACGCGGCAAGTTTACCTAATAGCAAGACGGATATGTTGTATTAGAATGAACAGCCTCTATTTGTACTAGTTACGGGCTAATAAACTATTTCAAACCCTATCATTTCCGAGATATTACAGCAAGGTTTGGTATGATCCCATATTTATTTGAGCTGTGCATGGAAACTACATAGGATGAGTATTTCCTAAGTATGAAGAACTTGGAATCAAAAGTATAAAACTTAAGTGCAATTATAGGCCAGATCAGAAGACAACCGATGTCTTTGTTAAGTATATCAACTTAATGGCATAAATATACAGTTGCTGAAATACGAAAACAAACATCCAAGTTGCAAAAGATTTAAGCCAATGCTATCATCAAGTAGCCATTAATTTATCTATTATAAACTAGAGCAATTCGTTAGTCAGTAATCGAAAGCTATACACACATGGCATGATAGATTCCCGATTACGTTTATGACCAAACTGTTGGCTTTGAGCTTCGAGGCATGTTTTAGTTTCGTTAATTAAGTCATGCTTCCACCAATTAGATATCGACAAACGGAACGACAGGTATTACAATCTTGTTAGTGACTCTCTTTTTTCTTCTTAAGTATTGATCTCGTAATTGGAAGAAGGGAACCGTAGATCACATAGTATAATTGTATTACAACTACAAAATTATTTTCAATGCCAAAATGAAATAGTGAACGCAATAGGAGTGTAAAACCAAACAATCCAACATGCAATGTAGTAGAATACAACCCCCATTTGGAAAGCCGTAAGTCTGGAATCAGCCCAAGCATATATGTTATCGGTAAGTTCGGTTCATCAGTTCACTATACATCTATTCCATTTTCCTACTTGTAGCGGTAGACGTACGGGTCTTGACACTGAAGGAAAGTAAATAACGAGTTAAAAGGGGAGTTGCTGCAATAAATTATAAGTATGTAGACGACATAATAATAGGATATAGTAGAAAACTAAAAAGAATTAGCAGCGTAGAAGTCGCTGCTAATAATCTAGAATTCATTTTAGATAAATTATACTCTTAACATCTATATTTTGTTAACTCTGAAATCTCATTTCCATCAAAAAGTTCATATGCTTTGATTATTAGTACAATAAGCCATTTTCTTAATATTCAATTATTTTATACTGCACATTATTATGATTTTAATATGAACTATAATTACTGTTATTCTATTTTGACATAAATGATTAAGACTATAATCTAATTATAAATAAATTAATAATATTTCATTTGAATAATTATAGAAATTTAAGGCTTCATTAATAAAATTGAAATTATATGATTTTCCAAAGAAAATGAAATTATATGTTCTTTCTTTCTTTTTTTTGCAAAAAGTGATATTTGGAAAATGCAAACATGATTATCTCAGTTAATCATGTTAGCTTCTTCTTCTTTATTTTCCCCTTATCTCAATTAAGTTAGATTCCTTTTTCTTAATCTAATGTTTTGATATGCATAGTTTATACTCTCTTTGAAAGCATTACTCAACAAGTTGACATTCTGATTATTCTTGGTATTGCAGGGAACCAAAATTCTCTACCTAAACCAGAATGGCAGAAAGTCATAAGAAATTAGCGTTCTCTTATCAGAGGTGACATTGAACTTGTAAGATAATAAATTTATATTTTTACTTTGTATGAAAATAGATTGTTTTCTAATATTCTGCAGGGTAAATGACATGGGACTTTAATTCATGTTATTTAAGTAACTATAAAAAAAAGAATTTTTAAGATTATCAAAATTTTGTTATTTTTAATTTTTAATTTTTAATTTTTTCTTATTTTCATTTTAAAAATAATAACAAAACACATACGGTATAAATATCACAAATGAACTAATTAAATTATGCTAACATGATGACTGAATTTAATTCCTAAACTTAAAATGAATTAATTAAATCCCACTAATTAAACTAATAATTTATTCTAATTGTTTTTAAATTATTAATTTGATTAGAGTTTAATTAGTTTGGTAGGTATAAGAGTTGAATTGATGTGCCATATGTGCCATATCAATAATATTTGATTGGTTAATACGTGATGTTCATATCCCATATGTTACACTGTTATTTTTTATCGGAGATTTAAAAGGAGTTTTTCTAGAAAATGAAAAGTAAAAGAATTTTTTTGAGATTTTTAAAAATAAGATATTTACTTTAAAATTAATTGAAATATATGAGAATCTTGCATTAATTACCCATATTATGTATTTATCTATAAATATAATTTTATTTACAAATTAACACAATCTTAATTATCACTAGTAGTATATAGAAGATAACTAGTAAAAAAATGCATATTATGTATGTATATCTATATGAAATTGTTGCTTAAAATGTGTGATCAAGTGCTGAGATAACAAAGAAATGCGTTGATAGAAAGTTGTTTTAGATGCCATAAATAGGATATTTTGAGGCAACTAAGATAATGATATTGCTAAATGAAGATAATCTTGAAGTAGCAAAGAAAAATTATTTCAGAAGCATATTAAATACAAACTACGATAGATTGACTTATAGTAGCAAAAACGGTACTTAACAGCAAATTGACTTATAACAAAAAGTGAAAGCTGTTCTTGGGCATGTTAATGGGGGCAACGCCTAATCCTCTCACAAGACAGTTTCAATTTAATTCAAATTTCGATTAAACTCAAACTACATAGTTTGAACTCAGATTTGAACTTATTCAAGCCACAAGATCCAGTCAAGACTTGAACTTGTTCAAATTGCATGAAATAATGTAAGGGTAGGGGGAGCTAACAACATGATTTATAATTTTTGATTATTTTAGTAATAATTTCAGAAATATGATATTCATAAATATAGAGAAATATGATATTCAGTAGTTTTTAAACTTAACTTCAACCAATTATATTGACTTATTAACGTTAAGTGGCAAACATGCAATGTGCTTCTGGAGGGGATCTTTGGATGGTCTAAAAATTAAGTTCCGATGATCATTGCTTTTTCTGCGAATATTTTGTTAACATATATAATTTTTTGTTTCCTTATTAAATTGTACACTCTGATTCTATATTGATTATAGAAGATAGGTTGTTTTTGTTTCTATTGACTTTTCATGATAAAACTATTAACATAAATTTATTGCAAAATGTCGATGTGACGACTAGTTTCTGATGGCAGAATGAGCTCCGATGGGAGGAATGTGACAAAATTCTCCCTAATGAAGAACAAATCAATAAACAACAAATGTCCTCATCAAAGTCTAATCACTGCTCGCCTTTCATGACCGATCTTTTTCTTCAAGGTTTTTAGTATCATCCGAACTATCTCTCTTTCTTTATTATCTATATCTCATTTTTTGTTAGGAAGCTACTAGATGAATGTCTGATTGTATATACTATGTGTTATGTAAAGCTTCCTCGAATCTTTAAGCAAACATAGATGGAAATGGAGGCAACGGTGATGTCCCAATGGTCCGTACAGGATTAGGAAAATTGGTTGTTTTGGAACAATTGTCGATTGGAAAAATTATGTCTGTTTATTATGGCGATGATGGAGTCATTCAATTGGTTATGCATGTGTTCGAATTTGGGTTCCTTACACTGTTTGATTTAGCTTTAATTGTTCTACACTGTTTGCTCATTAAGTGATAATGCATGGTACGTGTGGGTCATCTAATATAGTGATCCATACTACATCTAGGAAATCATTCACTACATGTTCTGCAAGTTTAGTTAAAGCAAAGAAGTTGTTGGAAGAGGGTGTCAATAAACCAACACTTGAAAGAAGATCTTTGATTATTTCAACTGATGCCTTCAAACGTGTAAGGAGCCTTCTTGAGAATC
The DNA here is from genome assembly GCA_027563515.1 of Erythroxylum platyclados. Taxonomy (NCBI): domain Eukaryota; kingdom Viridiplantae; phylum Streptophyta; class Magnoliopsida; order Malpighiales; family Erythroxylaceae; genus Erythroxylum; species Erythroxylum platyclados. The sequence continues at coordinate 5,380,175 of JAOQMM010000006.1, forward strand.
GAAACATAGGGAACTTCTTTATCTTTTCTACCGAGTCATATCACTTGGAATCCAAAAAAATAATTATTTCTTTTCCTTTTTGATGGAATATGGGTGAAACTTTATTTGTTGTTTTGTCTGTAAGAATTGTTAAACTTTTAAATAAAATCTTGTATTATTTACCATCTATTATTTTATTATATTGCTTAACATATATCAATATTCATATGTATTATTATTTTACTATTAATAAATATTAATGATTAAGAATAATAGTCAACTTAAATTTATGATATTTTGATCTTATTAACGTTAAAATTTTAGGTATGTTTATCTTTTTATATAAAAAATATTTACTTTTTAAATTTTAAATTACCTACCATGTGTTTTTTAATAATTTGTTTCAAACTTTGAAAACATTTTACAATTTCTAGATACTCCATTCAATTTTATATAAACTAACGTATATTTTTTAAATTATGTTATTTTATACAATGAATCAGACAATAAGAATAATTAATAATAAAAGATTTGTGATTATTTTATCAAACATTAAAAGCTTTATGATAAGTTGAAAATCTTAGCTTCAGTTTAATCTTGCAACAAGGAAAAATTCAGTTGATGATGTATGCAAGTAAAAACATCCGGTAGGATGAGCTTAAAGTTAGGAGATTACTAGAATGGTTCAAACTTCAAACTACTCCACTTGCAAAATGTAGATAACACATTTGTCATCATATTAATAGATCCTTTTAATTTTTAAAAAACATAGCAACTTTATTTTTTTAATATAAAAATTCTATGATAATACTTTTTGTGTATAATAAAACCTCAAAACACTGTTTGGTGAAGGAAACATTTTTTTAAAACTTTGAAATACTGAAATATGAAAATCTAACCAAAAATTTCTCACCCCAGAACTTATGTGTGCTTTGGCATTTCCGCATATGTCGTAACTAAGTGTACCTCAATTTTTTCCATTAATCGAGTAAGCTTCCCACCTACTGAAGTCGTCCATGATCGTTTATCATTATTGTCCTCTTCACAAACTTGTGGCCCACGCATCTCTAAGTCTACGTTCTGTGTTTGACCAATTGATTGTCTAAAATTACGATATAATTACTCGCTGGTATCATCTTATGTCTGAAAGATGATACAGCCACTAGATAAGCCTGCAGGCTTAAATATCGAAGTGTATAAAGAGCTTGTCAACTTCTGCTTAATTTACGGCAACTTGAGGCAGAAGCGAGTGGCATATGATTGTAGTTAATATGTTATATGATTACAATGTGAACAATCTCAAAATCCCTGTTTGTCAATGTTAATTATACATTAAGTCTTCTAAACGTGGAGTTTTCTTTTACTTTAGATTTACGAAACACGTGCATTGAGACCAACCAAAATATTATTTCATGCAATGACGAGAAGATGAAGCTAAGATGAATAGAATGGGAGATTGAGGTCATTGTTAATTTCTGTCACGATTCACATTTTCCGTGATAATCATATGAACTTTACTAAGAAGTAAGACCAAAGAATCTTATGCTAGACCCTAAGAAAAAGGAACGGAACGTGCCTTGGAAAGCCTTTAAACTGATCTGGCAGAAGCTAGACTGAAACTATTCAGTTTTAGCATTCATTAAGTTTTAGAACTTGTCAAATAGCTATAACATTTCCTTAAATAATGTGGAGAAACAGATGCATCACAAAGCGTGTAATCAATATCCACAAAGCTTTTAAAAATACAAGATTAAGATTAATTTGTTAAGCCTATACATAAAGCTTTTAAATATTGTATTAGATATTTTATTAATAATATTATTATATTCAATTGACTTTAAGTTTCTTCCACGAGTAAAATTATGTATTTCCTCTAATTAAATGTGTTATTTAATTGTCTTTAGTTTCTTGTTGCGTTATAAAGTTCTAGCTTTAATGTCGTTTTCATAGAAAGAACTTTAGTTATTTTGTTTATGTCTCAAAAGAAATATTATAAGTGATTCAAAATAAATTGAATTTGTGACGATGACTTTTGAAAAAAAAAAGTGTAATCAATTCATAAATTGATCCTTAAAGAAGCTACCCATATAAAAATAAATGTAATAAGAATTAGGAAGTTCGATTGGAAGTTGTATGCTCTAAGTTAGGTCTGAAAGGTACTACCATCGTTTATGGGAGAAACTTTTTATTTATTTACGGGGACTAAACCTAATACTTCAGTTATCTAATGTTAAGTTCGAATCCAATATCAAAAGTGTCACGGCAATGATAGCATAACTTGACAACGAAAGAGACGACTGAAATTCTAACAAATGATTAGGATTGGAAATTTAAGATTATCCAAAATTGTTAATCAAATAATCAATTTAGTTTTATTAAAATAAAAACAGGTAACATTTTTAATCTGAATAATTCACTGTACTAATTCGACTGCATTTCTTGTTTTTCGAAAAGAAAATCAATGCTGCCTCAGCCTGAGGGCATGCTAATATGGCCAAATAGCTGAAGCTTAGCAGCTTCGCTAGACAAAGCCTCACTTGCAAAGTTCATCCTAAAATTCCATTCTCTTCACATGGATTAGCTTTCTTGAATCCAACGACGGTTGGTTAAGGAAAGCCCTGGTTATAAGCTTTCACTGTCAACTTCTTTCAACTTCTAACCGGATAAAAGTACATTTTGAATTCAAAGTTTATAATAAAATATAACTTGAATAATAACATTATGAAACGTTCAAATTTAAACTTTAACATTTTAAAAAAAGTCAGAATAAACTCTAAATAGACAAAAACTTTTAATAAGATTAACTTTTCATTAGTTAAATATTATGACATAATATTATTTTTATATTTTTAGATAAAAACTAGGTCTCAATGCCATATAATTAATTTTTTATATTAATCAAAAAATAGGTCCTATTGCTACGTTGTTATACATTTCACAGATGGGGGCCCAACTACAATGAGTCTTACTTGTTATGTAGCAGTAGAATATTAATGTAACATTATATTTTTATTTTTAAAATAAAAATTGGGTTCTACTACTATATAACAAGTGGGACTCATTGTCTGAAATATATAATAATAAGTGGGTGTAACATCCAACTGATGGGAAGTTAAACTATTAAAATTTTCATCTATTTAGGGTCTATTTTGAATTTTTTAAAAATTTGATGGTTCAATTTGAACACTTCGAAACATTAAGATATTAAGTATTATTTTATAAACGTTGAGGTTCAAAATATACTTTTAGCCATTTAAACCATTAGTTAACCACCTTTTGCAAATGGATTGTTTCTCAACAAAAACTTATAACTACAATCCAAATAGTATGGAGCATATCAAACTTTCAAAAAGAAAAACAATAATGTTTATATTTTAAACTTAATGAATATTATACATACTTTAAAATAGTTAATGCCATAAATTTTTATCTATTTCATTTGTCAAATGATCTTTTGTATCTAGGTGTCCTTAAATAGTTTCAAGTTAAATCTTCTATATCTACATATCCTAAAATAATTTTGGGTGGAATTAGATGCCTAAATATGATGTGAACGTATAACACAATTAAAACAATTATATAGTTTAAATACTTTGTTTAATGATATTAAGTTTTATACCTATATTGTAGTATTTTTCTTTATTAACAAAATCTTGGCAGTCAACTTTCAACATCTAATTAGCCTTCATTTTCTTTGAAAATCATGTACATTAATGATGTGTAATATTTAGTTGATTTGTTTCTTTAATTATAATCACCTAAAGTGTGTAAATAGATAGATATACATCACATTATAGACACACAAAAATGCAAAGAACATTTCTACATTTCTTATTCATTCTCTAGACATAAGAGCCTCCTTTATAACAAAAGGAGTCAAAATTCTAGAGTCTTCTTTATTCGTTCTCAAAGCCTTCTGCTTTCATATTTTGGGTTCCTAAATCTGCTCTGAAAATAATTTTCCATATACCCAATTGTTACTTTTCTTGAGCAAATTATAACGGTGTAAAATTCATCACCAAAAGCCCCCCTCATATGTCATCACGTGCTGCCCAAAGCCACTAGATTCCGAAACCCTAGTTGCAGGTGTTTGGAAGAAGAAGAAGATCTAAATGATGTCATTTTGCCTTAAAGTTAAACAACATCATTTAGTCACAGGAGGTGGGAAACACATCAGCTGCCACGTCATCCAGAATCTATCATTGGCACATTATATGTCACGTCACTTGCCACATCAGTTGACATGTCATTGCCATCTCAGCACATATGCTTACACATCATCTATACATGTGTCTTTACCTTATTTGTCCATGTGTCCTCTCTTCCTTAATTTAGTTCAGACCCATCGATTCGGTTTGGTTTAAAATGAAGTTGACTGATACTTTAACTATCGTATTTAGTATATTTTAGTTTGGGTTCTATACAAACCAGACCAGTTTTTAAGGTTTTTTGATGTTCGGAATTCAATTCTAAGGTTAGAATAACCAAACTCCATTTCTATAAATAGGTTTTCTCCCATTTTATTGTCTTCTTTCACTGTGGATGCTTTTAAACTTGCACAATACATTCCCAACCCTATTAATATCATCTTTGATGGCTCCAACTATGACCTTTAAGTTAAGGAAATGTGTAGCTTTCTTAAGGGGAGACTCCTTTGGTGCATTGTTACTAGAGAAATACCTAAAGCCACTCAAAAGAAAGATGAAGATATTGACGTATTCACCAAAAGATTGGTGGCATGAGATGGAATGAACCATCAAATCCTAACATGATTTCGAAATACTTATGCCAAAGCCAATAAACTTGACTTTCTACTTTTCAAGGCCCAAAAGGAATGGAATTTTCTAAAAAATCATTATTCTATATTGGATGATATTAACTGATTTTAGTTGTATAGTAGACTTTATTGTATGCAACAACAATCTGTAGAGACAATACATAATTATGTGTTTAAATTGTAAGAAATTTGGGATCAACTAGCATTTGACAATCTTGTCTGGACTAGTCCTGATGCTGCCATTGTAAGCATAAACCCTCCACCCGTTTGAAGGATTATGTTATTCATACATCTCAATATTTGAAACCCCCATCGTGACACATACCCACTCAGTCGAAGTCCTCAGGTAATCCGTATCCCATCACTTATTATGTGACTTGCGATAAATTTTTTGTGAGACACAAACATTTTCTGACAGATATTATTGCAGGTACTGAACCCACCAGGTTTTCTGACGCCGTGCGTGATCCTCGTTAGAGGGAAGCCATGAGACAGGAAATAGATGCATTGGAAAAGAATGGCACTTGGACATTAGAGAGTTTGCCACTAGGGAAGAGGCTTGTTGAGTGCAAGTGGGAATATAAAATCAAATGTAATTTAGATGGGTCTGTTGAAAGGTTTAAGGCTCGGTTCGTGATCCTGGGTAACTGTCAGGTTAGAGGTATCGATTGTAATGGAACTTTCACACCTGTCACTAAAATGGTTTCAGTTCGAACATTTCTCGCTGTTGCTGTGGCTAAAGGATGGGAGCTACACCAGATGGATGTACATAATGCTTTCTTACATGGAGACTTGGATGAGGAGGTTTATATGCAGTTACCTCCAGGTTTTACTCCACTTTCTCCTGGTAAGGTATGTCGCCTGCGTAAGTCTCTGTATGGGTTGCGTCAGGCTCCTTATAATTGGTTTTCTAAACTTGCTGCTGCGTTGAAAAAGTTTGGATTTATTCAGTCTTATGCGGATTACTCTCTATTCTCCTATACAAAAGATGCGATTTCTTTGCATGTTCTTGTTTATGTTGATGATTTACTCATTGCGAGCAATAGTCATGATGCAATTGCAAACTTTAAGCAATATTTGCATAAAAGTTTTCACCTGAAGGATTTGGGTGTATTGAAATACTTTCTGGGTATTGAAGTGGCTAGGAATCCAGAAGGTATGTTTTTTTGTCAACATAAATATGCACTTGGCATTTTATCCAAGATTGGTCTTCTTGGTTCGAAACCTACTCCTTTTCCCATTGAACAGAACCATAAGCTTGCCTTAGCCACTGGCAAGAATTTTGACGAGCTTGAAAAATATCGTCGGTTAGTTGGAAGATTAATTTACTTGACCATTACGCACCCAGAGCTATGTTATTCAGTCCATATCTTGTCCCAGTTTATGCAGTGTCCAAAAGAGGAACACTGGTAGGCAGCTTTACATGTGTTACGTTACTTAAAAGGTAATCCTGGACAAGGGATTTTGCTGCATTCTGATAGTAATTTGCAGCTGAATGGGTTTTGCGATTCAGACTGGGCAAGTTGTCCGATGACACGACAATCTCTGATTGGTTATTTTGTTCTCTTAGGCAATTCTCCTATTTCTTAGAAAACTAAGAAATAACACACTGTCTCTCGTTCCTCCGCTGAAGTAGAATATAGATCCATGGCTACAACAACTTGTGAGTTGAAATGACTCCAGTCTTTATTGAGATCTCTAGGTGTGATTCATGATTGTCCCATGTGGCTATTTTGTGATAGCCAGGCTGCTCTACATATTGCAGCCAATCCTGTATTCCATGAATGTACGAAGCATATAGAAGTGGATTGTAACTTCGTACGTGATGAGATCACTGCTGGTAACATTGTCATAGCATATGTGCGTACTTCTCAGCAATTGGTGGATATCTTCACTAAAGCACTTGGGAAACAACAATTTATTTACATTCTTCACAAGTTGGGCATTCATGATCTTCATGCTCCAACTTGAGGGGGAGTATTGGTGAATATTCGGAAGATCTTAGCTGTAAATATTGTAATATTAGGTGTATATTGCCTTTTAGGAAGTTGATTTAGGTTTGTAATCGTATATATTCATCTTTATGCATAATAAACGGCAGAACATTGTTTTCTCCCACACAAGTTTTTACTAACTTCATTTCACTTTAAGGGAGAGGCAAACTAATAGTGGCAATGACTATGTCGGGCTTGTAAGGAGGAAGGCAAAAAGGTGATGTGGGGTTGCTTGTAAAGGAGTTATGGGAACAATTCGATCCCATTGTCTATGAAGATTTTGATAAGGATTTATCTAAGATTAAGCAGAGCAAATTCCTATGAGATTATCAGAAAGAATTCGAGAAGCTAGGAAAGGTGTACAAGGTTGGACGTAGAAGGCTCTAGTTTGATAAGGATGTATTGTTGTTATTGTTGATTGTACCATTTTGTTAATGTAATCTGAATATGAAAAATCACATCTAATCTGGTCCATTTTATGTAATGTTTATAGATATTCAAAAAACTAATTAAATGATTTTTTTGGACAAAAAACATGGTGAAGCAATAAAGCATTACAAAGGATGTCGAGGTCTACAATCTTCAATATTAACAACCAATTATTCTTTTTAATACCGCAATTATTGAATTAATTAACATAGATTATCGTAAATTTTTTGACAATTAATATGTTAATTTTAAGTATATGATATTTAAATCATTAAGGAGATGGACATTGTAGTGATTAACTATGTTTAGGACCTTTAATTTGTAATCTTACTTAAACTTTTCTATTGAATTTGTGGCCACAAAAAATAGCATATAACTTAATTTATATGTATTTGATAACTTATGAAGATTGTGGGTATTTTGGTGGCATGAGGAATAGATGAGGCTGAAGAATTATAATTTCTTTTTATTGTGTCTTTTTATTGTGTTTGTTCTTATCTTATAGCAATTTATTGAGCAATAAGAGTTTTATGCAATTTTCAACATTTTTAGAAGATATTCTTCTAAACTTATTCAACATACATACTTTAAAACTATAAAAGTTATATTAGTTAATTACAAAAATTATATTAGTTAGTTACGATTGTGAATATGTTATTGATTATTGAGAAATATTGATATTATTTATTTAATGCTCTTTGTATATTATTCAAAATCTAACATTTGATGTCATAATCTATTATAAATTTTGAAATTATTTTTATCTTTTTATAATTTTTTTGTGCTTACTCCCAAATTTCACTATTTCTTAAGAAATTTTAATTAAGTATTGTTAAATTATTTTTGGAGATATAAATACCTTATATATTATTTATGCATGTGTTTATCTCGTGGATATGATATTCACATTAATTTTATAAATTTGAATCTTTTCAAAAGGGGAATAAGGGAATATTTTCTCATTACTTTTAATTGATAAAAAAATGTTAACCAATTGAAGTGCATGAAATCTAGCTCTAATACCTCTGGCTAACTAAGAAAAAAGAAAAAAAATGCTAGTCAATAGGCATAAATTCAAAGGTTAAAATTTGTAAAATTCCTACATAATTATACTTTCTAATTTTACGCCCTGAGTTATATTAGTTTATCCCCTATAGCTAATCATTTGGCTATAGTTTAGTGACAAATTATTTAAAGGCATTCTTTATCTAGTACTTGTTTAAATGTATATGATAAAGTCTATGGGATAATTATATATTGCAATAAATTATAATGAAATTATAATCATGAGATTCATATTGCATTTAAATGTATTGTTCCTAGTCATTGTTCTATTAAGACTGGACATTAATAGAACGTAAAAAGACTAGCACATACTTTTTTTTTCCTTATGAAGGAAGTAGTCGATCTTATAGATTAAAGTATTGAGATACTTAAACAAACGTGTGGATGTTTATTAGAGAAAAAGTTCACTAAACAAACCCAATATGAGAAATCCATTTTGAACATTACTTATATGTCTATGGAATTTTCATTATGATGATTGTATGAGTGATCCTTTGATATGAGGTCTCCAAAGTTATCTTATACAGGGATTGCTATGTTTTGATACTACTTATGACCTATTTAATCATAGGTTGTTTAGTCGGTAGTCATTGGATGTAGCATGAACTATATGGAGGTAGTTGTTTGATCAAGATATGATTCATCATCCTAAAGTAATTAGGGAGAATATTTCATTATTCTTGATTAGTATTGATTCGGAAAAATCCTTGGCCAAGGTAAAATGACATTTTATAAATAGTCTACAAATGTTATTAATTGAATCAATAGCCAATGGTGGAGAACTAATATGATTGGACTCAAAATAGAGTAGACATTAATTCCATGTTCTATATCTAATCAGAACATTATATGATGAAATGATTGAATTATATGAAAAAATTATGTACAGAAAGTTAGTCAAAACAACTTTGACATTCCTTAATATTTGGGTGGTCATGATACTAGACACCAATCTTGATATATTATTATAAATTGTTTAATTGGAGAATTAAAGATAAATTAAAAGGGGTTTTAATTTATCTAATTCTAATTATGAATTAGAATTAGAATTTATAATCATTGTTAACATACTTGGGAACCTAATGGGTGTCACATGAAGAATGGGTTTAAGTTGGACTTTATTGTAAAGTTTGAGAAACTTTATAATTAAATATGAGATATTTAATAAATAAGGATCAATATGAGATATTAGATCTTATTTGGGTATAATTGGTATTTAATTAGAATAATTTGTAATTCTAATTAAAGTTTAATTAAAATTAGAATTTAAAACATCCAAAGTTTATTATAAATAGGCTTAAGTTATTTATTACTTTATGTGAAGAAGTTTCCTCGATAAAGGAGATTCGTCACTTGGATATCATTAAGGCAATTCTTTAGTTCTTCACAGATGGGTTTATAAATAATCCTACCTTTTGAGGAAATCACTTGAATATCATTAAGGCAATTCTTTAGTTCTTCACAGATGGGTTTATAAATAATCCTACCTTTTGATTCCTCAGTATAGATTGTGATAGTGAAGCCACTTAAAAGTAGCCAAGGATCCTTCATCGAAGAAGTGATGCTTATTATAGTATGGTGATCTTTTTGGTATAGAGGCGTGGATTTGTGTGTTAGGATTCATACTATTGTTAGTAAGGAGTTTTCATATTGTTTGTACTTTATGGTTTAGTCATATTAAAGACTAGGTGGAACATTTTGTATTGATGATAATAATTTTTATATGGCGTCACTATATAGTTTGTAAGGAGTCATGATATTGTTTACAAGGAGTCAAGGTATTGCTTAACCCTCTTTGTAAGAGTTACAGAGTTCTCTCAACTTGTTATATGGATACAGTTAGAGGCTAGACACTTGTATAGCTATGGTAGTTGAGATGGACTAGTTTCGGAAACGGTTCGAAGGATACGACAAGATAAGGATCAAGCTTTAGAATAAGGTGCGAATTAAGATACCGCTCTATTATGGTTTATGCGTTAGTTATTTTATAGAATTAAATAGATCTTGGTTTTTTGGAAATCAAATTACAAAAAGTTCCATAATTATTCCGCTGCGCTCAGGATTGTATCTCAGCCTGAGTTCCCAACAATGATATCAGAGCCATCTTTAATTCTATGATTTGATTAAAAATATGTGATTTTTATTGCTTATAATTTTGGAATTGAATTGCAAAATGTTTGCAACTTAAATCTGAAAAAGTGTTTCAAATTAATACCGTATAAACCATAAACCACTAAATTAGAAATCTAGATTAAGAATTCTGAAAATTACAATAAGTGGTGAAACTTTTAGAACCCTAAAATTGTTCTGGTTTCCGGAATAAGGTTAAGATTGGTCACGTCTATAGCTTAATTGTTTCTACTTGTTGTGGTGCGAATAACTGAAAATTTCCTGATTGTTTTGAGTTTTGGAGAAGGCTTGATGGTTTGTGTTTTGTGGTTGGCTTGAATTGTTATTGAGCTTTTACATTGAATAAATTATGAGCTGACAATGGTATAGGGTTATATTCTTTATAGATTCTGTGTCGAATGAAGACGCATTGTCGGCATGGAGATGCCCATCGGTGTCAGTTGTTTTTGTCTGGTTTTGGTTGGTTTACGTTGGTTAAAGAAGCTTCATGAGATAACTCCTCAGCGGTGAAAATAGGCAACGCGATGGTGGTCTAATACCAGTAGCCCCAACAGAGAAGAAAAGTCCAGCAATGGCAGCAACGTGGAGTGGGAGAAACTGCTAGCTGACCAGAGAGGGAGAAAAACTAGCAAGATACGGTGAAGGATTCTAGAAAAACAATGGTGCGTATGTCTCACAGAGCGTTAGGGACAACACGACACGTGCTAGTCAACGTCTCTGGTTGACCGCACACGCCATTTTTTATTTTTGTTTATTTTTTATTTTTAAGCCTTCTTTAATTAAATTGGTTTTATTTAAATAAAGTAGGTTTAAATTGCTAATAAATTTGGAAAGTTGTTTCTAATTGTTTGAAAAATTGTTTTTCAAATGGTTTATTTTATTACAAATGTCTTAGAATTTAGTTTAATTTTTCAAAGAGTTGAATTATTAAATTAAATTAATATAAAATCAATTACAAAATTTAGGTAATTATTTTTCTTAATTTTATTAAGATTAATAATTATATTGATTCCTAATTAATAGTTTGAATTAGATTGAAATTAATTAATTTGACTCTTTAAAATTAAGAAAATTGTTTTCTTAAGTTATTAAGAAAATTGTTTCTTAACTAAATTTATTAATTTCAATTTGATTGAGATAAATTAAATTTATGATTTTATTTGTTTAGAGAATTATTATTCAATTTATTTAGAAATTGTTTCTTTATCTATTAATAATAAGTTTATTGATTTTTTAGAAAAGTATTTTTCTTGGTTAAATTTTGAAAAGTGTTTTCATTTATTAATTAAGAAAAATGTGCATTATTTAATATTTTTGAAAAATATTTTTCTAATTTATTAAGGAAATATTTTCTAATTGATTAAGAAGTCAATCTCTAAATAAATAATATAAAGGACTTTGCTAATTAAATTTGAAAAGTGTTTTATTTAATTTTGAAAGTAATTTCCTTTTAATATTAGAAAATACTTTTCTAATTAAGGAAAAATAATTTCTAATGAGATTAGAAAATAGTAATTTCTAATTAGATTAGAAATAGTTTTCTAGTTAGATTAGAATGTGTTACTTTTGTAATATTGAAAAAGGTTAGAAATTATTTTCTAATTGGATTAGAATGTGTTACTTGTGTAATTTTGAAAAATGAGTTTTTCTAAATTATAATATGTAAGTAGCATAATTTATTGAAAATTTTTTTGAATTAAATTTTGTTAAAGGAGTCAAGATAATTAAAAATAGTTTCCAAGCGGATTTGAAAATTGTTTTCAAATAAAATCAAAATTACTATTTAGAATAGGAATTTAAATCAATGAGTTTAGTCTAATTTATTTTTTTTCCAAAGAGTTGGAAATATTATTTTAGATTATAAAGATCAATAACTAGAATCAAACTAAGCTTGATGTTTTATGCATATAATTTGATTATGAGTGCATAAATTGCATGCTTTATTTATATATTTGATATATATAAAATATATAATTGTATGTTTGATATGTGTGATATTTTATGTGCAATTTTGTGTTTGATGAGAAGAATGAAATTAAATCCCTCATTAAAATATTAAGTACACGTTGAGAATATGATTTTTGCCTTCCATTGTTATAAGAATAAACCAGAGTTCTGTTTATTGTAGTCTTGTTACGCAAATTCAAGGTCACTTTAACCTGAATATATTTAGTCTTCTGACAATGGGTTCTCAACTAAATTTGTGTGATTTGGATAAGCAAAGTCATGATCACATGAATTTAGAGGTAGGGTAAAGAATAACATATACGATATGTTTTGGCAAAAGTTGTCACCTAATAGCTCTAGGAGATATGAGATGTGATAGATAAAGTTGTTATCTACCTAATTTAAATTTAATTCGTTTGTTGAGCAAACGAAAGATCAACTATATTTAAATGGGATCCTAGCCCACTAAAAGGTTAAAGCAATCTTTCTGAATAGTAATAAGGGCTATTATTTTGAATAAAATAATGAGAGTAACCAAATACATGATTAAAGTCCTAATTTCATTTGGTAGTCATGGCATATAATTAATTATTTTCTTTTCTTACATTTATATTTTGCTCTAAGTGGAATTTTCCTTGTTTAGTATAGTTAATACTAATTTAGTGAACCCAATTTCTTGGATATAGGTTATGTTTAAGAAGAGTTCTTAAAGATAGATAGAATATTGTAAGCCCATTATGTTATTTTGCTATAATCCTTGTTAAGGATTCAGTAACAAAGTTTTAGAGATGTGTCAAAATCATATAGATACAAATGTATTGACATTTAGATTTGACTAATGTCTCATAAACTTTGATGAAAACATGTAAGATGTATGTCAACACTATGATAGCAAGATGCAAGATGTTGCATAGAGTAGGGCTGAAAGGAATACTGCCTTATTGGAATTGTTCCATTTAATTTAGTCTACTTAAAGCATAAACATGGACATCAATTAAAGGCTTTGCAATAGTATGATAATAGTTGTCATAAGAAGAAAATGATTCCATGACTTTTCTTGCCCATACAAGATACGGTAGAGATCACATATATTTCTAGTTCATGCTTATGAGTATTTGATACTGAATTTAGGCTCAACATTATTATAATGTTCAAAGCATGATAAGAAATATATTGTTAAGTAAAAGTAGTTGCTCCAATCTTATACAAATAGTTTGTATATATTGGATCAAAGGAGACTTATACTTAACATAAGTGGCAAGAATACAAAGTTGGGTAACCGAAACTATCCTTTTATGCTATGTTGGTTAAATCAACATAATGAGAATCATAAAGTTACATACAAGTCACAAGTTTCATACAATTCATAATCAAAAGGATACAAACTTGTGAAACTTGTCAAGTTGAAGAATAATCAAATCAACCTTTGGTGAAAGGATGACAATGGTATTGAATTGTTAAATTTATAAATGTGATGTATTGGATGGAATAACAATTCATAAAAGGATAATACCTATATTTCATTAGGTTACTAATGACTTTATGTGATATCGTCATATGTATTAAATGAAATAGTGATTTAAAATTTTTTAAAAGTTCACATTGTTCAAATCTAAGTGGAAATTAAGCATTGAGAATGTTAAAGCACTTCGATGAGATCGTTTTGATAAGTTTTCAATTTTCAGTTATCTATAGGGAATGAGATTCTCTAATAAATACCTTCACAACAAAACTTCGTAAGAGTATGAATTTATGTAAGGAGGAAAATATAATACGAGATATTGTATGAAGCAATATTATTTCTTCTATGCCTAGTACAATGACTAACCTTTAATAGTTCCAATTGAATCAATTCAGAAGACTTCATATTAGATATGAAATGCTAAGTCTTTGAAAGAGTAAAAGTTAATGATTTAAGAATGTAATGCTTAGTTGAAGAATGTATTATCCATTAAGTTTAGAACTAAAATAGGTAATAAAAGGTTATAAGATATCCAAAAGGTTGGATATAATCTTACAGACTTATTAAACAAATTGTTTGATTCAATGTATACTTATAGGAGAATAATAGGAGAATAGTTCTTAAGATATAAGTAGTGAGAGTAAAATGAAATTTGAAAGTTCAAATCTCATAAAAGTACATTCAATTAGAACTAGTGCCTTTATTGATACATTTGATGTATAGTTGAAAGGTTATACGACATTTAAAGATTCACTTTTATGATGAATTCAAAGACTTTTCTTTGGAGATGATTGTGAATTTATCGTGTCTGTAAGAAGGTTAGTGGGAGTATAGTTGTCCTCTTCAGTAGGAATATGTGGAAACATATTGCTTATAGAGAACAACAATTTTAGCTTTCAATTGTTGAAAACATAATTGTCCAAGAACAACTCTTATTGGATATGAAAAGGTAATAACTTTAAGGATTAGATCTATAGAGATAAATTAGAAATTGTTCACCTATTCTAAGTCCATGTACATAGATAATGACTAAAGATGTTTAATATTTGAGATATTAGATAATTATGAAGTATTAAAGATATCCACATTCTATGTATGAGTTAATATTTGAATTCAAGGTGATAAGGATATAACTTTAGAAGTTAATCTTAATTAAGATCTATTTTACTTAAGAACAATATCATTCAAGATTAGAAAGGTTCTAATGTAACAATGGTTACTAATTAAGCTATAATACATTTTTCATTTAGTGGAAATGATTAATCGAATCAATAAATTCTTTAATGAACTTGATATAATTCCTTACATTATTCAAAACAGTAATGTAGTGTAGAACATTAGAGCTATTAGGTATGTAAAAGGAGTTAAGGTCTCATCAAAGATATAAGAATGTATTTAAGCAAAATTTCTTAACTACGATGATAATTAAGATGGAAGTTGTAATATTTAAGCAAGTACTTACGATAAAGAATTTTGTAGAATTCTCTTATTAAGCCACTATCCCAGCAGTAGTATAATCTTCATATGGTGATATGGTATGAGATACTTAAATGGTAGCTTAGTACAAGTGAGAAATTATTAGTTTATGCCTTACAGCCAATCGTTTCGCTATAGTTTAGTTACAAATTATTTAACGACATTCTTTATCTTATACATGTTTAGATGTATATGATAAAATCCATAGGATAAATATACATTGCAAATGAAATTATAATGAGATTATAATTATAAGATTTATATTGTATTTATGTATTATTCCTAAATTGTTTTTAGTCATTGTTCTATTAAGATTGGACATTAATAGAACGTAGAAAGACTAGCACACGTTTTGTTTTTCCTTATGAAGGAAGTAGTCGACCTCATAGACTAAAAAATAGTGATACTTAAACAAACGTGTGGGTGTTTGTTAAAGAACAAGTTCACTTAACAAACTTAATATGAGAAATCCATTTGGAACATTACTTGTATGTCTATGAAATTCTCATTGTGATAATTGTATAAGTGATCATTTGAATAAGGTCTCCAAAGTTATCTTGTATAGGGATTGTTATGTTTTGATACTACTTATGGCCTTTTTAATCATGGGTCGTTCATTTGATAACCATTGGATGTAGCATGAACTATATGGAGGTAGTTGTGTAATCAAGATAGGATTCATCACCCTAAAGTAATTAAGGGTAATGTTTCATTGTTCTCGATTAGTGTTCATTCCAAAAATTCTTGGCCAAGGTAGATTTACTTTTTGTAAATAGTTTACAAATGTTATTAATTAAATCGATAACTAATGGTAGAGAACTAATATAATTATACTGAAAATATAGTAGACATTAATTCCATGTTCTATGTCTAATCAGAACATTGTATGATGAAAGGATTGAATTATACGAAAAAATTATGCGCGGAAAGTTTAGTCAAAACCACTTTGACATTCCTAAATATTTGAGTGGTTATGATGCGTTGCTAGACGCCAATCTTATTCTACGATTATAAATTGTTTAATTGGAGAATTAAAGATAAATTAAAAGGAATTTTAATTTATCTAATTCTGAATTAGAACTATAATTTATAATCATTGTCAACATATTTGAGAATCTAATAGGTCTCACATGAAGAATGAGCTAAAGAGAGAAAAGATTTTTTAATCAAGTTGAACTTAATTGTAAAGTTTGAGAAACTTTATAATTAAATATGAGATATTTAATAAATAAGGATCAATATAAAATATTGAATCTTATTTGGGTATAATTGGTATTTAATTAGAATTATTTGTAATTTTAAGTAAAGTTTAATTGAAATTAGAATTTAAGAATTTAATTTCAATTAAATTATTAAAACATCCAAAACTTATTATAAATAAGTTTAAGCTCTAATGGAATTAGTACTTCTTTCTTAACTCTCTTTGTTAGAGTTATAGAGTTCTTTTAACCTATTTTGTAGATAACGTTAGAGGTTGACATTTGTGTGACCACGGTGGTTGACATGAACTGGTTTTACAAACGGTTTGAGGGATACGACAAAATAAGGATCAAGCTTCATAATAAGGTATAGATTAAGATTTTGTTTTATTACGACTTATGTATTAAATTGTTTTATAGAATTAAAGAGAACTTGATTTTCAGGAAATCAAATTACAAAAAAAATTTCGTAATTATTCCGCTTGACCTGGGATTAAATCTTAGCCCCATTTTCTAACAAGT
>JAOQMM010000006.1:5427878-5438961 GCA_027563515.1 Erythroxylum platyclados
AAGTTACTTAGATCTATCTTTATTTATGTTTAAGGATAAATTATATTAAAAAATTAAACTTTACTTAATTTTACAATGTTATTTAAAATTATTTTGAGTCTAATTATATTAGTTCTTCATCATTAGCTATTGATTCAATTATGACATTTGTAAACTATTTACAAAACGTCATTTTACCTTGACCAAGGATTTTCCAAATCAATACTAATCGAAAACAACAAAAAATTCTCCCTAATTACTTTAGGTTAATAAATCTTATCTTGATCACTCAGCTAACTCCATATAGTTCATGCTACATTTAATGACTACCGATTGAACTACCCATAATTAGAATAGGTCATAAGTAGTATCAAAACATAATAATTCATATATAAGATAACTTTGGAGACCTCAAGTCAAAGAATCATTTTATACAATCATCAAAAATGAGAATTTTTATAACCTACAAGTAATGTTCCAAATGGAATTTTCATATCAGGTCAGTTCAGTGAACTTGTTCTCTAACAAGCACTCACATGTTTATTTAAGTATCTCCATAATTTAGCCTATAAGATCCACTATTTTTTTCATAAGGAAAAATATAATATGTACTAGTCTTTTTACATTCTATTAATACTAGCCTTAATAGAACAATGATTAGGAACAATTTACAGATAATATATATGCAATATGAATCTCATAATTATAATCTCATTATAATTTTATTTGTAATATATAATTATTCCATTAACTTTATCATATACATCAAAACATATACAAAATAATAAATGCTTTTAAATTATTTTGCCACTAAAATTAGTTGTAGTGCATAAACCAATTGGTGGTGCCTTCGGCAGCTATTAATAGTAGAGAGAGCTAACTTGGAGTTTGCAAAGACAAAGCGGAGCCCTAACTTCTACACACAAGTTCAACAGGGAAAACGAATTCTGTATAAATGGGCTTAAACTTGAGGCTCTAACACAGCCCTTGAACCGAGAGCCTAGTTTGGTACTTAGAGCATATACTCCTTCCGTTGCAATAGTTCTGAAATAAAAAAAACCATTGCAGTAATTTTATGCTTTAAGCCAAGTGATTAAATTCAGCTCCCAATCAAGAATCTGGCCTGCAAGTTGTACCAGAAGAAAGGAAAAACAATAAGCAGGTTCCCATAATTTGGGGTCCCAATCCTCTTTCGCTTAAGACAACAAACCCCAGTTAGCCAACACAGTTTATCCATTTAATTACGCCAGATCTCGGATCTACCCTCTATTCTAATACACTACATATATGATTAATTTAATAGCCGAATCGCGCATTACGTTCAGTCCAGATGGTCTGAGAGCAAGAATTTCTGACTGCGTACTTTGCGCTCGAGCCACATGCGATGCGAAGATGAATACTACGTGAATACAAATTTGTAGACTTAGTGTTTGTTTTATTTGCTGACTAATTTATAAGGGCTAGCTTATTTAGCTTAGTAACATGGTTGTCATCAACATTTATAAGCCGCTAATTCAATCTTTAGGGATTAGGACAATTCTAAGAGGATAATTCCGATGTTGAGTCTTTTAAGTTGTTTATTTTACATTTTAAAGTCAAATGTAGGAAAACTCCAGGTTAAACGAACCGCGGTTGTTCTGACGCCGTCTCTTCAACTTCAGGATTTTCTTATAATTTGCGAATGTTTAAGAATTAATTTATGGGCCCCTTTACTGTAGCAAGAAAAAAATCATTAATTGGAGGACTTGTACTATTATATAATTATGTTATAAATTTATAAGATATAAAAAGATATATCTTATAATTAGTTTTAAAATATGAAGGACTAGTAAACAAAGGGGATTTGAAGAAGGACTAAAAGGCAAATTTTGGAATTTTAAGCACCTAAATAAAATATGATAAAAGAGTGAATAATATTTTATCGAAATAAAATTTCAGAAAGAAGAAAGAAATTTAAAGAGTGAGAGATAATCGCATTGGTGTATAATATTACAGATGATTACAAAAGTAGGCCTCGTGTAGTCACATGGTTTCCTGTAAATTTCCAGACCTCCCTGAACTGAACTAGGCTGTTTTGCCCGTTCTCTTCTTTCATCTTACACCTCCCCATGGACCTCGCATCAGAATCTCTGTATTATTTTATCAGCTTTTCGTCATCTTCCTCTTTTTCATCCCCAAGTGTCCGACCACATTATTACCAAATGAAACAATAGTAAGAAGCATTTACTTTTAGGCTTTTTGCACTCAAAGGACTTTTTTAACCTTTACGCACTTGATCACAAGTCACAACAGTTTAGTCGAAGAAGAGGACGGTCTTTAGGTCAATAATGAAGCCCTGCTCTCGACATTTCGGACCCACATTTTTCCTTCTCTTTATTTATTTACTTTTATTGGTTTCGCTGTTTGAGTATGTTCTATGTTCATTTTCGAGAAGCAGTAGTTACAATATCCGAGTGCCAAGAGAATCTCTCTGTCTCCCTCCCTCTCTTTCTACTCTAAATGACCAGTTTATTGTCACATTGCAATCTCACGTGCAGGAAGCTGTAGCTTTTGTAGGCTTTGATTAAACGTCTCTAAAGTCTCTTGGCTCTCTCCTTTTGGATCTTTTGTTGTGTTGTACTTTGGCTTATGTCTTCGTTCGAGTTTCTTACACCGATACACACAATCCTCTGCTTCGTTAAATAGTTCCCCCACAACTTTCAAGTCTCCTCTAGTCACCAGAGTCCATTCCCTGGTTGGTAGGTCTACAATCCTACTCCACCTCTAGCTTATGGTTGTGAACTTCTTCTAAGAGTGAGAACAAGGATCGGAATAAGGAAATACGAAGGGTCCACCTGTTTGTGTGCTTGTCCTTAACTTAGATATGGCACTAGAGGCAGTTGTGTATGCACAAGACGCATTTGGTTTTGTTCATAAGGATAGTTATGGAGCAGGAGCAGGAGGAGGATCTTGGAGCTCTGACTGTGGCTTTAAACAAGATGGCAAGTCTTATCTTGGGGTTTTAGACAATAACTTTAGCAACATAGAACGACTGCAAGGTCAGCATGAGAATTGGGATTCTTCATCTCCATCCATCATGCGACATGCTAAAGAGTGGGATCCAAATTCTTCACCTGAGACGTGCACTCTTGAAAGCTCTCTCCCTAGAAAGTTGTTAATACCTGCCACAATGGAGCAAACGCCGGCGACCGATAGTGGCCGACGGAAGCGTAGACGGACAAAGAGCACAAAGAACAAAGAGGAAATTGAGAACCAAAGAATGACACACATTGCTGTTGAGCGAAACCGTAGGAAACAAATGAATGAATATCTTGCTGCTATTAGGTCTTTGATGCCTCCTTCTTATGTCCAGCGGGTCAGTAACAATCACACTCTACTGTTCCAATCATACATCTTTTGTACAAGACATCATATGTTGACTTTGTGTTCGTAAGATTTTCTCCCAACAATACTTGGGAGGAGATAAAAAGGACAACTTATAATAGTCTTCTCTGAAACTTGAGTATATGCTCACTTAAATGCTATTGAAACCTAATGATCGGTTTTGGTTCTTATGACATGCAACATCAGGAAATGTTTATATGTTGTTTATATTTCCAGGGAGACCAAGCATCAATAATTGGAGGTGCCATTAATTTTGTAAAAGAGCTAGAGCAGCTATTGCAGACCATGGAAGCTCATAAAAGGTCCAAGCAACAAGCAGAAGTTAATGGCTACACTACTTCACCATTTGTCGAGTTCTTCTCCTTCCCTCAGTACTCCACACGTGCAGCTCAGTCTCCGGGCTCTGTGGATAATCAGCCGACGGCGGCAGAGACTAATTGGGCTGCCGCAGAAATAGAAGTGACCATGGTGGAGAGCCATGCAAATCTTAAAATACTCTCCAAGAAACGCCCCAGACAGCTCTTGAAGATGGTTGCAGGGCTTCAACGCCTGAGGCTCACTATTCTCCACCTAAACATCACGGCTCTTGATCAAATGGTTCTTTACTCGGTTAGTGTTAAGGTTAGTTACAGTCTAATCATTCAACTTTTTCTTCTTGACCTTTACTTTTCTTTACTTTCTTTTTGGGCCATACTTTCTTTTCACGTTGCGGAGATCCCAAGAAAATTCTTAATAATTAAGAATTATACAACACATCTTAGTTAGAGATGCAAACACACTCCGCTTAATTTGTGCTTTTTGTCCTTCAAATTGATCCCATCCTTTCTGATAAAATGGAAAAGGTTGAAGAAGGATGTCGCCTGACTACAGTAGATGAGATTGCGGCAGCTATCAATCAAATGCTACATAGAATTGAAGAAGAGGCTGTCTTCTAGCTGATTTTAATTTTCTGGATCCTAATCTCTGTCTTTCCTAATAGTTAGATTTGTAATCTCATAATGGAATTCCCTTACCTAGCTAAAATATGGTCTCTTTTGAGATTTATCTGTATAACATGCTAACCAAGTTAGTTTTGATTTTATCTATCAAGTGAGGTCTAGTCAAAACCTTGCATATATCGTGTACCAATATTCTTTAACCACTCCAGTGTCCGATGAAAAACAATGGCTATCTGACAAAAACTATGTAGGCATCAGCAATTATTAATTAGATGTTAATAAGAACATTATTGTTCAAAGTTTTTAATGTTGAGAACACTATCAAGACAACAAGAAACAATTATTCCCGTATTTTTGTTTGATTGGATGAT
The DNA here is from genome assembly GCA_027563515.1 of Erythroxylum platyclados. NCBI lineage: Eukaryota > Viridiplantae > Streptophyta > Magnoliopsida > Malpighiales > Erythroxylaceae > Erythroxylum > Erythroxylum platyclados. The sequence goes on from JAOQMM010000006.1 coordinate 5,432,551, forward strand.
TTACCAATCGACCGGTAGCCTAAGGAATCCATTTCAGAAGATGGCATATGGAAAAGGATGAACAATATCCATGTGCTGAACCAAGTAACTAAGTCGGATTTATTCAATAATGTAATTCTCCATTCAACTGCTTAAGAAAGAATCAATGCGAAACAATAATCAATAATGAATGATTTAGTAGTCATACCAACTAATTAACATGAAGAACAAATGAATAAATTTCTAAACCTCGTTTCACATGTTTTTGTTAAGCCCTTCGGTAACCTTAATTTTCAAAACCAAGCTTTCATGACCTTAAAGATAGTTAAATACAGGCTAAACAATAATTAAAGATGTCTCTAATAGTAATTCAGATTTATCATTGGGTTGATGTGAGTGTGGCTCGTTCATTATTAGTTTTGTCAATGCTATTTATATTAGGGATGACAATGGGTCAGTTCTGCTAATTTTTTTAAAAATAAAAAAATAAATTAACGTAATTTTTTAATTGAGTTTGAACCTGAGCTACCTAGGCTCAGACCTACCCGATACTTAATTCTTCTAAATAAAACGATATTATTTTGCTTAGAATGATTGAGTTTCGAGTCAGTTTGAGCCTGAGCCTGACTCATGGGTCGGTCCACTGAAAACAACTAAATTTAGGCCCATAGGTCAACAATTGTCATACCTAATTTATCTTACTTTTAAGATTTTTCTTTTAAGCTTTTTAGTTTTTTTTTCTTTTTCTTTTTGTAGTACATCATGATAGTTAAAGCATTTCTTAATGGGTGACTCATGTCTTTACAACTTCGTTATTCTTTATGGAAAGATAGTTTTACAAAAGCCAAAAATTGTGAAATTATACTACATAGTTTGGTGAATATGCTTTTAATGGATCTTATGGTACTTCTAACATTATTCTTTACACAAATTATGAATTGAGTTTTCTTTTTATGTGTCACCCTTTACAAATTATTGGACCCAACATCTAATGCAGATAAGACATAGCAGAAAAAAGCCAAAATAGGAAAAAGACAGAAGTTCACATTTCCCTTTATAGTTCAATTATGTGCCTATTCCAATGTCATTTCGCTCAAAACTAAAGCAAAAGCTGTATTCTATTGTAATTACTTGTCCTGAGTTTCTACGAAAACCTTTTGCAATGGAAATATTCTAATATCTGGAATAATATAGGAGACATGCATGCATAAGACGAATCTCGTAAACTTCTAAATATAAATAAATTTACAAGAAAGCAAGAGAGAAACTCCCGACATTTCTGTTCGCGACAGTAATGCGATTGGGCTCTTGAATTTCCTTTTAAAGGAGCTCAGCCGTTCGACAACACCGCGTCAAACACAAAAAAAGAAGTGAACAATTTCATTAGCAACAATCTTCAATCAGTGGGTTCCACGTAGGAATTACATGGGTTCCTTTTTGGAATCACCTATGTTAGCATGATTAATATTTTGTTGTTTATGGTCTACTCCGTGTCTTCTTCATAGCTCCACAGGAAATTCCACACCAGGCATCACCATATAACGCTTGGAATGTTTACAATCACTACAACAAAGTTGACCTTTAGTTATAAAACAAGTCATACCTAAAGGTATAAAAAGCATCTCCTACAGTTTCTAGTTACGATTTCATTTCGTCGCCCAAAATATTACTAAATTCTCGTTGTTGAAAATTATAGGCAACGTATTTAGTAATCGTCACTAATAGTTTTTGGATACTCAGAATCATCGCCAATAGGATAGGGTACGCTTCTTTTTTTTTTAAACTAAAAACTATTAACAACGTTTTTAGGATTCTGACCAAAAGTTTTTAGCTACATTTTTTGAAACGTAGATAAGTATAATAAATGTAAAAAGATTTTTTTAGCTACATTTTAATCAAATATTATATAATTTTGGAATAAAGTATTTGTTATATTTTTAATCCATATTATTCTATATAATGTATCAATATATTTTTCATTGTTAATTTATTATACAAAAAAATTGTACAAAAATAATTGATAATTTTAAGCATTGTATATAAAAAGTAAAATATCATTGAATCATACTAACAAAAAGAATATTCTTTATATAAAAGATTTTAATTTTAACTTCAAAAATTCTTATAAAAAAAATAATAAATACAGAGATTAGTTTACAAATTATAAATGTTATGATTACAAAAAAGTTACAACATAACTGGAACGATAATTTAGGTTTGTCCACATCAATAAAACTATAATAATCCAAAAAGCTTAGATAAAATATACTAAAAATATTGTAATTATTGAGAAAATATTTTTTAATTAAAGCAAACATCAAATAACTTTAACATTCACGACAAAATCACTCAGTAGTTGCATCTTCATCAATTCTGTAATTCGAGAAAAAAGTATTAAATTTAAATTATAATACAAACAGGAATTGAAAGAAAAAAGTATAAGAGATGTAATTAATACCATTCGCTTTCATCTTCATTGCTATCACAATCTAGGCCACGAATTTTTCTTAATAACTTATCATGTTTAGCCAATTTTGCTCGAATATGTTGTAATTTAGCCTTAAGCACCTTGTTTTTATCTTGAAGTTACTGAATGATTGTTTTCTATGATGAGGTTAAAACATTTGGCTTAGGGCCAAAACCAAGGCCTTTGACATAACCATAATGTGTACCAAGCATAATATTGCAAATGTTTTCTACATTGACCTCATTTTCCTCCAACATTGATCTCCGTAACAACTTTACATCTTATTCTAAAATTTAAAAAACGAAACCAATATTCAATCCAAATATTAATACTTACTACTACATTAACAGATAAACTTAAATATTAAACAAATTTTTATGTTTACATAGTTATTTTCTGCTTCTTCTGCATCCACCTTTTACTTGCCTTATAATGAGTGACTTTGTATAGTGTGATCCTATCACACTCTTATCTATGTCGTTCCTTCCCACTCTGTTTTATGAAAGAAAAATATAAGGCACAATAAATAATATAGTGTTTATTGATATAATTATAAGTTGTAAACAAAGATCTTATATATTTTTTGAATGATTACAAATGATTTAGACCCTTGATTGTAAGGTGTTTTCTTTTTTCTTCTGTTGACATTTGCCTTCTCACAATTTTCCTAAATAAAGGAAAAAAAGATTAGGTAGTTGTTAAATCATCTAACAAGATTAATGGAAGTAAATGTGAAATGAAATAAAACAAACCTGAACTTTAGGGTCAACTTAATAGTCACACAAATTATTCCAATTTTTCGGAGACATTTGTTCAAGAACATGTCTTCGTACCTCATCAAAAGGAAAATATTTATAATACCGATGCAACTTATAACGATGATCCCTGGTTCTTTGTTTTAAGAATGAAGTCACGCAGTTTGAAACATCAAGGTTCTCGATATCGATAATATTTAATTTCAACTGTGAAAAATAAGTAAAAGTGCAATTAATCTTAAAATAATTGAAACAATATTGCATATAGTTAAATATATTGAAAAATTATCGCAACTTTATCCAAAGCATTTTCAATCAAGTTGTCTTCCTTCAAGTCCTTAACATGCTTCAGACAAGGTAATTATATTCTCGCAATAATCCCCAACTCACTTGACAATTTTGTATATTGGATCTTGTATATAGGACAACCTTAATGAGTATCAATCTATATTGACAACTTACTATTCATTGCAACATCCATTTGTTACAATTCACAATTTCTAGTTTTACCTCTATAATTTTTTAATATTAACATTGGAACCTGACAACAAATCACTAATGATAAGGAAAATTTAAAACATCTAAATATATATTTGAGCCTAGGTCTATTTGTATATGTTAAAGATTAACAAACCTATGATCCCTCTGCACTAGTTGATGCATTATTGTTTGAGGCAGAATGAAGTTATGCATGACTAATTTCATTGGTGGTTGAGGTAGAATGTTTTTGTTGGCTAGGAATTGAATTGATGACACCAATTGATTGATCTAGTTGAAGTTGCAGATCCCTCTGTTCTACAATTTCCATACCTTCCACCTTCTTCCCTTTGTTTTTACCAGTGCCATTATATTTGATATCTATAAAAAAAACATAAATTTTAGTAACATTATAACACATCCAATCATCATTATTAACATACATTCAATTATTAATAATATGCATTAACATAAGTTAATCATCAACAATGCGTATTAACATAAGTCAATCATTAACAATATATATTAACATAAGTAAACCATCAACAATATGCATTAACATAAGTTAACCATCAACAATACTTATTAAAATAAGTCAATCATCAACAATAGGCATTAACATAAGTCAACAATCAACAATACACATTAACATAAGTCAATCATCATTAATCGAATTAATATAAGTCAATTATCAATAATATGCATTAACATAAGTTAACCATCAACAATACGTATTAACATAAGTCAATCATCATTAATCGCATCAACATAAGTCAATCATCAACAATACAAATTAACATAAGTCAATAATCATTAATCACATTAACATAAGTTAAGCATCAATAAGATGTATTAACATAATGCTACCAATATTACATTTGAAACAATATAAAGAACACTTTTATTACCTTCAATCATCATGATTCGTAATCAAGATCTTGAAATTCAAATTCATTAATTGTATTATGATTTGAATCTTTATCACTATTATATTCAGCAAAAGTATGATCATTTTCATATAATTCATCCTCAATATAGTCTTCATCTCTTTATATATACGACAAGATTGGCTTGTACTTCATTTTCATCTAGGATATTGGGATCAACATCTCTGCTATGGAATGATGATATATCTACATCTTCTATTTGTAGGGCTCCATTATAAGGTCTAATTCAATATCTTGATATAATTCATCACCATCTTCACCCATTGGATCATTTTCCCTTTCACAAAAATAAAAAATATTTCGATTTTGAAACTTTTGAATAACTTTCCAATTTTTACCCAATATAGCGTCGTTGAGGTAAAATACTTGCTTCGCTTGACTTGCAAACACAAAAGGTTTATTATCATACCATGTGTTACTAACATTGATGCTAGTAATATTGCTGTTCACTTTTATGTTCATCCCTTTTTCACTAAGATTAAACCATTTGCACTTAAATAGAACAACCTTTTTTTTCCTTGGTGTAATGTAACTCTATTGTTTCTAAGATGACACTGTAGAAGTTAATAAAATCATCCTTATGTTGTCCCTCAATAATAACCCCACAATTTTGTCTTCTAAGTCGACTATCATGATCTTTTATGTGAAATCTAACTCCAATAATAATGTAACCCATATTTTTTCCCCATATATATGAGGCCTGCATGTCAAAGCATAGAATGTTGTCATCGCCTCTGGCAATTTACGATTATGTAACCTTATCACCTATAGAAAAAAATATAATTATAAATTAATCTCACTACAATTTTCATTTGTTCATACTATTCCATGAATAACTTCCTTGAGTCCTAAACCATGATGGAAAGTTAATCTTATATCTTCCTTCAACATTAACAACCTTTTTGCTTCTAAACTCATCTTCTTGGTCTCTACTTAAAAAGTAAATAGATATCAGAAAAGACAGGTTGAATGATATATTTAAATATGAAATAATGAACGAGAAGTAATATACATACTCTATATATAAATCAACTTCCTTATAATTGTTCAAAATATATCAATGGCCAATTTTAAGTTTGTTTTTAGTTAACTCCATAAATTTTCCTGTTTCAAGTGGCCTTAGTTTTTGGGAGCAAACTGACAAGCCACCGTCTTGATCGAAATCAAAGTTAAATTCTTCTCTATTAAATCTTGTCTCAACATCATTTAAGTACATAGAACAAAATATCAAGCATTCCTTTAATACATAAGCCTCTGTAATATAGCCTTCAGGTCGAGCTCTATTACGCACATAGCACTTAAGAGAGCCTAAAAACCTAAACAAAATATAAAACATTAACAATTGTTAATAACTGATAACTTAAGAAAAAACAGTAGAAGTTAATATAAATTACCTTTTAATGGGGAGCATTCATCGAAATTGAACAGATCTGTAAAGTTTTGCCTTATATGATAAGCTAATTGCCAAATGCACCATAACATCAAAAAAAGATGGGGGAAAACTAGTTCAAGCTTACATAGCTCTTCTACTTTCAATGTCTTATAACATAATTGCTTAAAAAACTTACCTAATTGTGTGAAAGTTATGGATACATCCTTCAACAAACACCCACGTATTCCAACAGGAAGTAATTGTTATAGAAGTACATGAAAATCATGGCTTTTTAACCCTGAAACTTTTCACTCATTAGCATTGACACAATGAGCTATATTAGATGCATACCCATAAGGAAACTTAACCAGTTTAAAAAATTGACAAAAAGTTTGCTTTTTTTTTTTTTACATA
>JAOQMM010000006.1:5479301-5492044 GCA_027563515.1 Erythroxylum platyclados
GATCATCCAATTTGGATATCTCTAGATCAATATATGACTAAAAGACTGATACCTGTCCGGTGGATCTACTCCATCTAAAAGGATCATATTTTACTTCATTTACTACACTCTTACTCCACATCTATGAAAATGTCTCTTTATCTTATGAAATAATTCACACTTTATTCATACTAGGGTATACCTTGGGTTATTACAAATGATCCTTTTGTCCTTGCAAGTCAAGTGAAGCAAGTTTTCTACCTCAACGATACTATATTGGGTAGCAATTGGAAGGTTGTTCAAAAGTTTCAACAACAAATTTTCTTTGATTTTTGTGAAAGGAATAATGGTCAATTCAATGAGGATGCCGATGAAGTTTATCAAGAGATTGGGTTGGAGTTCATTAATGAAGCCATTCCAATAGAAGATGTAGATATATCATCATTCAATAGGATGTTAATCCCAGCATAGTACAACTGGATGAAGTCCAAGCCAATTTTATTGTACAAGCAGATGAAGACTATACTCAGGATGAATTAAATGACAATGATGATACTTTGGCCAGATATATTAGTGATTAAGAATCCAATGATAATGTAATCAATGATGATGATTTTCAACGTCTTGATCATGATGATTAATTTTAAAATAAATTTTTTATATTGTTTTAAATGTTATGTTCATATTTGAGTTATTTGTTGATGTTTTACTTATATTTATTCAGGATGAATGAGTACGTATTGTTGATATTTTACTTATGTTTATGCGGAATGTTGGCGTTTGATTTATTTATATTTATGTCGAACGTTTAGTTTTGACTTTTGTTTGCCATATATTCATGTGGAATGTTCATCTTTGAGTAAAGATTATGTGTTATGTTTGATATTTCGTTTTAGTTGTTCAATATAATGGGATCAGGTCGAAACAAGGGAAAAAGGTTGGCAACTACCGAAGTTTTTCCTCCCCTATAGCAACCAAATCAATCCGACCCTGTCATTCAACAACCACCAAACTCATCCTTCAATGAAGGCAATCAGCAACAACCTATATCTACCTCAACTAGTGCTGAGGATCTTCAGGTCTATTATTATTAACCACCTGTATTTACAGTTATGCTCAAATATATATTTAAATGATTAATGTGTTTTTTGTTATCATTATTCTTTTGTTGTCAGGTTCCAATACTAGTATAAGAAAAAGAGGTAGAGGTATCACAAAAGGATATGAGTTGCAATGCATGAATGTTGCAATGAACAGCCAGTTGTCTGTGCATATTAACGTCACGCAACATAGTCCTCTTGATAAGATCCAATCAACAAAATTGTCCAGTGAGTTGGGAGTGATTGTTAGGAATCAATTGCCTTGCCTTCAACATGCCATTTAGTTGAAGGAAGACAACTTGCTACAGAATGCTTTGGACAAAGTTTCAGTAATTTTTCAATTCATTTTATTATATGCATTATGGTTTTACTTATTTGAAGAGTAAGTTAACTTATATGTGTTGTTCACAGATGAAGCTCAATATCATCGATATCGAGAACTCTGAAGTTTCAAGCTGTGTCAGTTCACTGTTGAAACAAAGGGCAAAGGATCATCGTTATCGACTTCATAAATACTACATGTCTTTTCCTTCAGATGAGGAGGCAAGAATACATGTTCCAGAACAAGTCACTCCAGAAAATTAGAGTGAAATGTGTGATTATTTGGCCTTTGCGAAGGTTAAGGTTTGTCTTCTTTCTCTTCATATTTCCTTCCATTCATTTTGTTTTTGCATTTAATGACTATTTCTTCTCTTTATTTAGGAGAAGTGTGAGAAAGCCAAGGTGAATAGAGCAAAAATGAAGACTCCTCATAACACTGGCTCGAAATCGTTTGTTGTTGTACGACAAGAAATTGTAAGTGTAATGTTTAGAAGTTATTATTCTATTAGTTAATACAATAAAATCTATTGTGTTCTATTTTTTATATATATAACAGAGTCAGACTCAACTCCATGGACAAGACTGTGATAGGATCACACTCTATAAGCAGACACACTACAAGGAAGGTGAAGGTTGGACGTCTGAAGAGGCACAAAATAATTATGTAAGTTTAAAATTTTTAATTTTATCTTTAATTATTAATGTAATACAAAGTAATAATATTTGAATTATATCTCAATTTTGTGTTTTAAATTGCAGGAGAAGATGCAGGAGTTGTTGAAGAGATCATTGTCTGACAGGAATAAGCCCGATGTAAATGACATTTGCAACAATGTCCTTGGTACAAGATCTGGGTATATCAAAGGTCTTGGACATGGCCCTAAGCCAATTAGTTCATCATTGTCACGACCAGTATATGTAACGACGCTTCAAGAGGAGAACCAGTCACTTAAGGCTCAGTTGCAACTTAGTAAGGAAAAACTAGACCGTAATGAAAAAGAGTTGACCAAGCTTAAAAAGATGGTCAAACAATTACTTGGGTCACAATATGTCAGTAGCAGTGATGATGAGGACTCTTAGTTTGTCGATAAACTTTTTCCTTCAGTTTTGTAATTAACAAACATATTTTTGTATATAATGCATTTCATTGTTTATTACTTTCAAATTTCTATTTTATTTAAATTAATTATTATTTAAAATTATGGTATTAACAATAATTACAAAATATGACTAAATAATAATTCAAATCATGTTACAAAAAATAACATGAATTAAAAATGTTGATAACATTTATAATTAAATTTGAAAATTTTAAAAAATATTCGTCACAAAAATTTTTTAGTTACAAAAACAAAATCGTCACTAAATCTTTTTGCCTACACTTTCAGAACGTCTTTAATAATATTTAGCTACCTTTCTAATTTTCATAGCTTAAAAAATTCTGCTACCAAAATAAATTGTCAGTAAAAAGTTTTTGCGATAATGTTACATTTGGAGATATATCCAAGATACCTACCAAAGGCAAAAGTAATATCCTAAAATGTTTGAAAGATGGAAGGTTTGCGTTTATTTCAAATGCATATTATATTTTAAATATGAAAAATAATATACTATGTTTAGGGAAAATCTTTGAGAAAGACTATGATATTCGCTTTAAAGGTCATAGTATTTCAATAAGAGATCAAAGAAATAATGATAGCCAAATTGCCAATGATAAGAAGTAGAATTTTCTTAATTAACGTCTAAAATGATGTGGCAAAATGCCTTCAAGCTTATATCAAAGACCCTTCTTGACTTTGGCATCTAAGATTTAGACATCTAAATTTTAAAGGAATAAAGTTGTTAAGTGAGAAAGGAATGGTGAAAGGATTGCCTTCCATAAATCATCTAGATCGATTATATAAGGGATGCTTACTTGGAAAGCATTAAAGAAGAAGCTTTTTGAAAGAGGCCACTACAAGAACCAAGGAACTATTATAACTCATATACACCTATATATGTGGTTCAATTTCACCTTGCTCCTTTAGCAAAAATGAATACTTCCTTCTCTTTATTGATTATTTTGTAGGAAAAACGTGAGTATATTTCTTGAAGGAGAAATTAAAGGCATTTGGTCTTTTTAAAAGGTTAAAGGAACTTAATAAGAAAGGAAGTGAACATAAGAACAAGGCTTTAAGATCTGATAGAGAAAGAGAATTCACATAAAGAGAGTTCAATAATTTTTGTGAAGAGCATGGAATTTGTCCTCTTTTAATGGTTCTAAGATCTCCCAAAAAAAAAAGAGTAATGGAGAGGAAAAATAGAATAATTCTTAAAATGTATCGAACTATGTTAAAAAGTAAAAAGATGTCTAAGGAGTTTTGGAACGAAGTCATAAAGTGGGTGGTCGACTTGTTCAATTGCTTACAAATAAGTTGTGTACAAGGAAGAACGCCACAAAAGGCATGGAATTGATGTAAACCTAATATTACAAATTAAAAAGGTACTTAGGATATAAGATATGTCCATGTACCCAATGAAAAGAGATCAAAACTTAATGATAAGAGTGAGAAGTTCGTGTTTGTTGGTTATGATCAAAGTTCAAATAGCTTTACAATATAAAAAATGGAAAAGTAGTCATTATTAGAGATGTAAAGTTTGATAAATAAGGTACATGACAATGGGATGTCTAAGAAGACAATATGACTTCCTTTCTCTCATGGTTGAAGATAAGGAAGAAGAGCAAGTAAATGAAGAAGTACATGAGCCCACTACACCTCCCACATCACTAAGGTCATTATCTCACATTGACTCTCCATCATCATTTTTAGAAGAAAGAGGCGCACAAAAGGAAAGATATATATAAGATATAATTGAGATAAGATACCATCAAAATGAGTTGACTTTATTTTGTCTCTTTGTTGACTGTGAACAAATAGGTTTTGAAAAAGTAACCCAAAATAAGAAATGGAGAAATGCTATAGATAAGGAGATTAATATCATTAGAAAAAAAATGATACATGATAGCTTACAACACTTTTAAAAATTCAAAAGGCAATTGGAGTAATGGGTTTACAAGGCAAAGAAGTGTGCTAAAGAAGTGATAAAAAGAGACAAGGTAAGTTTAATGGTAAAAGGCTACAAGAAAAAAGGTCAAAAATGATTATGAAGAGGTATTTGTGTTTATTGCTTGTTTAGAAATAATTAGATTAATCATTTCTTTGATAGCCAAAATAAATGAAAGATTCATCAATAGATAAAAAATTGTTTTCTTGAGTGGCTTCTTTGAAGAGGAAGTCTATATAGAATAGCCTTGGGTTATTTGGTGAAAAGGCATGAAGACAGAGTGCTGAAATTGAAGAAGGCCTTATATGGATTAAAGCAAGCACCAAAGGCATAGTATAATAGAATTGACAAGTACTTTCAAAGCATTAACTTTACAAAATGCCCATATGAGCATGTCCTCTATATGGAAGAACAATATGGAGATATCTTAATTGTTTACTTATACGTAGATGATTTTTTTATGAGAAACAATCCAAAGTTTATTGAAGAATTTAAAGGTGCAATGAAAAAGAAGGTTGAGATTACAAACCTTGGTTATATGTCTTACTATTTTAACATTGAAGTAAAGCAAAAGGAGGTAGGCATATTCATCTCCTAAGAAGGCTATACAAGGGACATGTTTAAAAAGTTCAAGATGGACGAATTCAAGCAAATTAAGACATCTATTGAATATGGAATCAAATTGTCCAAGCATGAAGAAGGAAAAATTTTGGATCTTAAACTATTCAAGAGTCTTGTTAAGAGCTTACGTTACTTGACATGTACAAGACCCAACATCTTCTATGGAGTTAGACTTAGTAGTTGCTACATGGAGTCACCTACAACCACACATTTGAAGATGACTAAAAGAATCATCCACTATATAATGACATATTCTATTCACCATCCAATGAGTTCGTCCGAGATATTGATGATAGGAAAAGTACCACTAGTTATTTATTTTATATGGGAGATACTACCTTCACTTAGAGTTCTAAGAAGTAAACTAATGTTCCAAGAAGTAAACTAAGGTTGTCCTCTCCACTTGTGAAGTGTTGTATGTGGTTGCTAATTCTTGTATTTGTCATGTCTTTTGACTGAGTTTGATGAAGGATCTTTATATTCCACGAGAAGAAACTATGAAAGTTCTTTTTGATAACAAGTTTGCATTAGCCTTAGCTAAAAATCCAATCTTCCAAGATAGGAGCAAGCATATAAATACAAGGTACTATTTTATAAGAGAATATATAATGAGAAAAGAAGTGGAGATTAAGTAAGTGAAGACTCAAAACTAAATAATTGATATCTTTATAGAAACTTTAAAGAAGGATATCTTCATCAAGCTTAAAAGCTACCTTAGAGTTACCAGACCAAATTTAAGGGAATATTGGAATATATATTTGTTTTAGATTCATGTAAATGGGTCACTTCTATAGACCTAAAATAACCCAAATTCTAGAAGATTTCTAGAGACATCTTTATCTAGAAGTACCTATTCCAATGTCTAAACACCTTAAAGAAATATTTCCCAGTTATCTAGATAGTTTGTAAAAATATCTCAAGCTTAAAAATATCTTAAAAATTTGTGGTGAATATTAGTTGTGCGAAAAGATCCTTTAGTATATATAAGGTCCTCCCTCTTTCCTAACAACAAGTTAAAATAAATTGAGTTGAGTACTAATTATAAGTGAGAGTTACTTTTTTGTTTAAAGTGTCTTTCTCGTCTTTAAGTTCTTACTAAATTTTTATTAAGAATTTCAGAGTGTTTTCCTAATTTTAATGGAGTGTCCACTCTAAATCTTTTTTATTATCTCTATTAGAAGCTCATCACCTTCTAACATAAACTACTGAGTGTTTGATCATGGAAGTGTTTACACTCTTTACATTTAATGAAAGTATATCTCTATAAGCTTACTTATTAATCAAATTTCCATCATTTAACCACAATTAGGCACCAATCAGAAGGTCTTGTCATTTGGTTGTAATGGGGCTAGGGTAAAGGTATGTCATTTGGAAAAATGAGTTAGTCATTAAGTACAAGAGCAATTCTAAGAATTAAGGAATTAAGCATAACTACTACTTCATAAATTGCAAACACAATTTTTTTTTCAAACATGTCCACCCTTTTACTATAGTACCCTTTAATTTAAGGATCGGGTCCCTCTCGTATTATTTTTTGTTTTTATTTATTCATTTATTTTTTTAAAACATTATTGCAAAAACCATAGCTAAGCTCATTATCGCCTAGCCCTGTGGAATATCAAATTTCTTTTCTTTGATACTTTTTTTTTATATTTAACAAGAAAGGACTCACAATTGTAACAACGGTACTCTATTCAAAAGAAATTTCAACCCCAAACAACATGGATAACCAAATTAACCCCACACTTTAATTTACACAATGACTCAATCACTAAAGTCCTAAAACGCTCTTGTTCCTAATTGAAAGTCAAACAAATTGAGAGAAAATGACAAAATGATTTATGGCTCATAATATTGTGTAAAAGAAAGAATATAGGAAAAGGCTTAAAATTGGTTGACTAAAGATGTATAAAAGGTCGACCGTTTAAGTTAAGTGGTTAAACCTAGTTGCCTTAGTCATCGTGACGCTCAATCGCAATTTTCATGTGATCTTGAATTGCATACCTAAGCAAGTTCTAGTAATATAACAATCAAGAATGTTCACTCAGAAGAATAGCCATTTCGAATTCAATCTTAAAGGCTCAAATTTTCACCAATCATTAGGGATAACATAACATTGATTAAATGACCCAAGCTTGTGTGGTTTTTCTATAGATTAACCTATTTTCCTATTCTATCTTACGATTGTCATACTAAATTTAGAGAGTTTATTCTAGGTTATCTAATAGTTAGACCTAATTAAAACGCTTGTTTTAATTTGATACAACTTAAAGAAAAATTGGAATTAATAGAGCTTGTTGTTAATCTATGGTTAATAATTTCAAAGAGAGGTGCAATAATAACATAACAATTGATCGTGCACATTCTTGTGAAGGTTGAGATTAAACTGTGAAGTGAATTCAAAACCTATTGATTAATTTTATCAATTTTGTACTGTTTTATTTGATTTATCTCCAATACTTTAGTTTTACTTTATTTTCATAATTGAATACAACCAAACCCCCTTAAATCCTAAAAACTGATTTATTCATCACATAAGCTAGATAGACACTCTCTGTAGATACGATCCTTTCTTACCATTAGTACAAATTTAATTGTGTAGATTTAGGATTTATTTTCTGATGCATTCGACGCATATCAGTGTAAGTGAGAGATTATTGGTTTATGTCCTACAACCAATCAGTTGGTTGTTATTTATTGGAAAATTAATTTAAAGGTATTCTTTATCTTATACATATTCAAATGTATATAATAAAGTCCATAAGATAAATATACATTGCAAATAAAATTATGATGGGATGATAATTATGAAATTCATATTGCATTTATGTATTATCACTAAATTATTCCTAGTCATTATTCTATTAAGAATGGATATTAATAGAGTATAAGAAGACCAGCGTACGTTATGTTTCTTCCTTATAAAGGAAGTAGTCAATCTCATAGGCTAAAGTACGGAGATACTTAAATAAACTTATGTGTGCTTATTAGATAACAAGTTCAGTGAACTGATCCCATAGGAGAATTCCATTTGGAACATTATTTGTATGTTTATAAAAATTCTCATTATGATGATTGTATAAGAGATCATTTGACTTGAGATCTTTAAAGTATCTCGAATAGGGATTACTATGTTTTGATACTACTTATGATTTATTCTAGTCAAGGGTAGTTCATTCGATAGTTATTAGATATAACTCGGACTATGTAAAGGTAGTTGAGTGATCAATATAGGATTTATCACCTTAAAGTGATTATAGAGAATATTTCCTTATTCTTAATTAGTATTGATTTGGAAAATTCTTGGCTAAGATAATACGTCACTTTATAAAAGGTTTTAAAATACCATTTATTGAATTAATTAGTGGATAACTAACATGATTGGATTTAAATAAAATGGACATTAATTACATGCTCTATGTCTAATTGAAACATTGTATGATGAAATAATTGAATTGTATAAAAAAAATGTATAGAAAGGTTAATCATAACCACTTTAACATTCTTAAATATTTGGGTGATCATGATACATTATTAGACGTTAATCTTGATCTATGGATGTAAATTATTTAATTAGATAATTAAAGATAAATCAAAGGAGTTTAATTTATCTAATCCTAAATATAATTTAGGGTTATGATTTATATCTATTGCTAATATATTTGAGAACCTAATGAATCACATACAAAGAACATGTTGGAAAGAAAAGATGTTTTAATTAAGTTAGACTTAACTGTAAATTTTGAGAAACTTTATGATTAAATATGAGATATTTAATAAATAATGACCAATATGAGATATTAAATCTTATTTGGACTAATTATTATTTAATTAAAATTAATTGTAATTTTAATTGAAATTAGAATTTAATTTTAATTAAATTATTTAAAGAGTCAAGACCTATTATAATAGGTTTAGATTCTATGGGAGCTAATACTCTTTGCCTAACTTTCTCTGTAATAGTTGCATAATTCTTTCAACACATTTTGTAGATAACGTTAGAGATCGGAAATTTGTGCGACTATGAGGGTTTAAATGAATTGATTTCAAAAATAATTTGAGCAAACCATACAAAAAAAGGATCGAGCTTTACAATAAGGTATGAATTGTGATTCATGTTTTATTATGATTTATGTATTAATCATTTTATAGAATTTAATAATGTTGGCTTTAAGAAATCAAATACGAAATATATTACGTAATTATTTCACTGCGTGTGAGATTAGATCTCGATTAAATTTACCAACATTGTTCATACATGATATAAAACAAAAGCACGTCCAAAGTCATAAATCCTTTTATCCTACAGTTTGGACATGGTTTATAAAATAGGTGTATCCTAGGTTGTGGAGCATTTTGAAAAATCTTACACATAGATACGGTCTAGGACACTACACTGATACATCTTAGGTCGTGAAACTTATAAACGTAGTATGGGACTAAGATGCACCTTAAGCCATGTTTAACAATGAAGTTTCATACATACATATAATTTTAAAGCTTTTTACTGATCTTTTCTTTGAAGATTTCAACCCCAGTGAATTTCAATTTTCTCTTTAAGTTCATGTGATATTAAAATAATTAAATATATTCATAATTGAAAAGAGAATATTGAAAATTACGTAGAGATTTTAATAAAAATTATATATAAGTTATTGTTTTAAAAGGAGAGATCTATTATGTTAATAAAATATATTACAAGTAACGTTAAAATATATTAGAGGTTAAGAAAGATACAACTATAGAGCAAAAGAAATAAATAACAGTGAACATAGTTTGTGAAACAAAAAGTAGCAAGGCGAAGATCAAGGTTCTGGTAAATATAACATAACCGTCTCCAGAAGCTACCCAAGCGCACGTAAACAGAAAACCCTACTAAACCCCGAAGTAGTAGCTTACACTCAGTCAGAGTGTTTTTGTTTAACTTGGGGTTTCTGCTTTCTGATTCTCGCTCCATTGTCGCTGCCACCACTCACTCCACCTAAGTTTAGCTCAGTCATGCACACCCTGTCAAGGCGTTCTGTTTCTTCTATCCTTCGAACCGGAGGTTATCGCTACCGGAGAGTGGCTGCTGCCTCAATCTCCAGCACCTTTCATTTGGCCGATTCGGTACTTTATAACCCATTTCCTTTATTGTAATTCTTGTGATTTTTGGCTGTTGGGGTAGTTGTATATGATTGTGGTTCTATTACTTATATGCTAACTGTATTATGGGTTTAGGCGAATTTTATGTGTGTGAATTTGATTAAAAATACAGATTTGCAGAACATTCTTTTTTCACCGTTGGTGAATCAATAGTTGTAGGTGACGTGAACTTGATATTAGGATAACAATTACATCAACGTAGATACTTTTTGTTAGTTTGATTACTTCATTGTGCGTTTGTTTACCGGTTGCATTTGTTTGTTTTTCCTCTTCATTTCCGAATGCTTTCATTGCAACTGTTTCCTTAATGTGATTTGGTTGGTGTAAAACCAGTTTACCTAAGCAACTGTATATTTTGATTGAACAATAAGCAGGCAGTAGACATTGAAACAAAATCCAGATGGTACTCGATGGTTACCACCCGGAGAACCTTACCCAACTATATTAGCTCTTTGTCTCCATTACATTTGAATGGTGGCTTGTTTTTGGGTCACCGATATGAGTCAACGGCAGCCGAATCTAGTACATTGTCTCCTCATCCTTCAGTTGGTGAAAAATACGAGTACCAAGCAGAGGTATGTACCCAAACTGTAGGCTAATATATTATGCATTTAACGAATGTATCATATATTTTATGTATGTTTTCTTCATTTCAAAAATGTTGACAGGTTAGTCGTCTCATGGACCTTATTGTTAATAGCTTGTATAGCAACAAAGAGGTGTTCCTTCGGGAGCTTATCAGGCATGTTGAGCTTTTATACTTCTGTTCTAATTTCATCACTGACTTAGAATTATTTTTGCAATATTTTGTATACACAATATCATGAGCTTGTATCATAGATACCTGGTGCTAGTCAAATGGGCCTCATCGCAAATTAAACCTCTTAAACCTCTTCATCATGTAAAGATATAAGCTGTTTTAAGCTCAATGCCACAATTAACGTAACATAAACAGATTTCAGTTGATGATAATAATATTTCAATTCCCCATTTTCACCTTATCATCAAACCTAAACCTGTGTGAAAATAAAAAACAATTAATTTTCACATCTCTCCCCCCCTCTCTCTCTTCATAAGTGGATGACAGTAGTTAAAGCTAATGTCTAATGTGTGTGAATTTTGTATCTACAGCAATGCAAGTGATGCCTTGGACAAGTTAAGATTTCTTAGTGTGACTGATCCTGACCTATTGAAGGAGGCAATTGATTTTGACATTCGTATTCAAACTGACAAGGATAATGCAATTGTAACTATCACGTAAGCTTGTTAAACTGCATAGACTGTTGGTTTTTAATCTTTCTTTTTGTATGTGATTCTAAGATGTTTGTATTTTGCAGTGATTCTGGCATTGGTATGACTCGACAAGAGCTTATTGACTGTCTTGGAACTATAGCACAAAGTGGAACTGCAAAGTTTTTAAAGGCACTAAAGGTATAACCCTTCTTGAAGCACCAAATTTGTACTGTTTTCTACTTTTATTGTACCCACTACTTTTTTGTGATTAAATTCTGATAGTTTTAGTCAAAATGCCACAGGATAGCAAAGATGCAGGCGGTGAAAGCAACTTAATTGGTCAATTTGGTGTGGGCTTTTATTCAGCTTTTCTTGTTGCAGATCGAGTATAATGCTAACCTAGACTGATTGACCTTTTCATATTCATGTTGTTGTACACATTGAATATTGAAGCTTCTATTCTGGTTGGTTGATGCATATTATTTCACACAAGGTGGTTGTCTCTACAAAAAGCCCTAAGTCTGACAAGCAGTATGTATGGGAAGGAGAGGCCAACGCAAGTTCCTATATAATACGAGAAGAGACAGATCCTGAAGAGCTTATTCCTAGAGGAACACGCCTTACACTGTATCTTAAGGTTTAGACCTTTTCATTTTCAGTTTTTTCTGGAATTAGCGTATTCTACATGCTCAGTAATCTTTGAAGTTTATGTGCAATTTCTTGTCTTCTTGTCTACTTTCAGCGTGATGATAAAGGGTTTGCAGACCCTGAGCGTATCCAGAAGCTTGTGAAGAACTATTCACAATTTGTTTCATTTCCTATATACATTTGGCAGGAAAAGGGATTCACAAAGGAGGTAGAACTTTTCTCGATGTATGTATTCTGACTGTTGTACCTGAAACAGGTGTCTTCGTGCTTGATTCAGACATGGGGTCTTGGAACTGTAAATTCTTTCTATTTATCAAGTGTTTATTTATTATTTCTTGTTTTATTGCAGGTTGAGGTTGATGAGGATCCAGCTGAAGCCCAAAAGGATGAACAAGACGGCACAACTGAGGTATAACAAAGATCTTCTCCATGGTTCTTTATTAGTTATTGCAATAGCTTTATGCGATTATCTTGCCCTATTGCATTTTAACAGAAAAAGAAGAAAACAAAAACTGTTGTGGAGAGGTATTGGGACTGGGAACTTGCTAACGAGACTCAACCAATATGGGTGAGGGATATCCTTGTCGCTTCGCGTCGGCAATTGCCCAAACCTTAAATAAAAACATAAAAAATAACATAACAACAACGAGA
>JAOQMM010000006.1:5499756-5515983 GCA_027563515.1 Erythroxylum platyclados
CATGTTGTTGATAATTTAGTAAATCCAGTTATTCAAGAATTACCTGAAAGCATTCAGCAACCAGTTGAACAACAGACTTCACAGGAGGATGTTGATGCAATATTAAGGAAATCTACTAGATCAAAGAAATTAGTCATTACTAGTGATTATGTTGTATATCTATAAGAATTTGACCTAAAACCTTTTCATAAGCCATAATTTGCAAAGAATCAAATTTATGATACAATATCATGAAGGAAAATTGAATTTCATAAAGAATAACGATGTTTGGGATCTTGTTGAGTTCTCTATAGAAGTAAAACCCATAGGGTGCAAATAGGTATTTAAAACAAAGAAAGAATCAATAGGAAACATTAAGAGATACAAGGCAAAACCCGCTGCTAAAGGAGTCACTCAAAAGGAAAGAATTGATTACACAGATAAATTTTCTCTTATGTCTAAAAAAGATTTTCTTCATATGATTTTGGCATCGCTTGCTCATTTTGACATGGAATTGCACCAAATTAATGGGAAAAAGGCCTTCTTAAATGGTGACCTAGAGGAAGAGGTTTACATGAAATAAATTTAAGGATTCTCCTTTAGTAATAGTGAGCAATTGACTTGCAAGCTTAAAAGATTCATATATATATTAAAACAAACATCCCACCAGTGGTATTTGAAATTTCATGATGTTATCTGCTCATTTGCTTTTGAAGAAAATATCATGAATCAAGTATATACTAGAAGGTTAATGAGAGTAAAACTTTTTTTTCTTATATTATGTGTATATGACATATTACTTGCAACTAATGATAGGGATTTATTACATGACGTGAAAAAATTTCTCTCCAAGAAATTTGAAATGAAAGATATGGGTGATGCGTCTTATGCCATTGGCATTAAGATCTATCAAGACAGATTCTGTGGTATTTTAGGTTTGTCTCAACAAAGATTATTCACCAAGTGTAACACTCATTGTGAAAGGCAATAGGTTCAATTTGAACCAATGCCCCAAGTGTAACACTCATTGTGAAAGCCGATAGGTTCAATTTGAACCAATGCCCGAAAAATAATTTTGAAAGGGAACAAATGAAAAATATTCCATATGTTTCTATAGTTGAAAATATGTTGTATGCTCAAGTTTGTGCAAGACCTGATATTATGTTTGTTGTTGGAATGTTAGGTAGATATCCGAGTGATCGAGAATTAGATCAGTGGAGGTCGCAAAGAAAGTGTTGAGGTATCTTTAAAGGACCAAAGATTACATGCTTATATATAGATGAACTAACAATCTAGAGATAACATGGTAGTCATATTCAGATTTTACTAGGTTTGTTGATTAATAGAAATCAAGATCAAGTTATATCTTTATGTTTGCCTGTGGAGCTATATTTTGGAGGAGTGCTAGGTAGTCTTTGATTGCTATTTCCACCATAGAGGCTGAGTTTTTTTTTCTTATTTTGAGGCTACATCATATGTGTATGGCTAAAGAGTTTCATAAATGGGCTTAAAATCGTGGATTCCATTTTTAGGCCATTAAGAATGTATTATGACAATTCAATTGCTGTTTTTTTTTTTGCTAGAAACAATAAGAGTGGTAGTCAGACTAAACACATTGATGTTAAGTTTTTATCCATAAGGGAACATGTTAAGAAAAAGAAAGTAATCATTGAACATGTTAGTACTTAATTGATAATAGCTGATCTTTTTACAAAAGGCATGCCACCAATAAAGTTCAAGGATCATGTTGTTAGAATGAGTTTGGGTTCCATTATATAGTTTTCATTGTATGGACAATGTTGTTTTCATGAAACTCTTATAATATTTTCTCATATTATGGTGCACATTATTAAATTTTGAGAAAATTGATTATTTTGGACTTGGAATAAACATAATGTTTATTTATTAAGTAATATTACCACATTTAGGTTGATACAAAATGTAGTATATTATAATATATGGAAGATAATACTCTACTAGAGGACCTATCGACATGATTCATATACTATATTTGGATCAGATTAAGATTTGATATCAAGTTAAATGTATGGACCAAGTGGAAAAATATGAGATATGAAGGATTTTAAGAGGGTTGGGGAGAAATTAGACCAGATCCAAGTAAGCTCATATATAATCAAGACATCATATCTCATCCCAAAATCTTAAGGCAATAAGTTATGAGTCTTATCTTTATATATAACTCACTTAATCCTTATGTCTCTTCTTGATGTGAGATTATTCTACTTGTGAATTTCCAACATCTCCCCCTCGCAAGTGGATCCATCAATATCAGATTAGCTCTCACTCAACTTATAGCTTATGTGAAGCCATTTGAGTCACTTCATGAATCACCCATTTATCTGATTCAAATTCATGAATCTTTATTTATCAAACTTCCCCAACCTAACTTTGATATCAATGAAGGATTTTGAGGGGCCTATGGAAAAATTAGATTGAAAATAAGTGGAAGAATATGAGATATTTCCATATTCTAAGTGGTTTTAATACCCATAAATGGTCCAATGTTCAGTAATTAGTAGGTAATAATTTTTTGTTTTTGTGGTAACAACCAATATGTTTGATGAGAGCATATTGATATATTTTTGCACTTGCAGAGTTTTGGATCCCTAAACTCTTTATAACCTTCGAAAAATGTACAATAAATTTGGGATTAAGAGCTTAAAAGAATTTAAAAAATGTAGAACATTCAAAACTTTTCAAGTAAGAATATCAATAATAGGAAGTACATCGATTTCTTTCACATTTAATTTATTTATAATTATAAATATATTTTACTATTGAATATTCGATGAATTGACTTACAATATCTATTTTAGTCTGAGTAGATATTCCCAGGTGCAATACGTTGCAAGTGTCGCGAAGATTTTTAGTTGGCATTGGATTCCAATAGCATTGATAGATACTGTCCCACCTTTACAGAAAAGAAGCTAGTACTAAATGCATGCCCAACCATACCTTAGTCCTTTTCTTTGTGGTTTTTCCAAAGTGCAAAACACAACTGGCATGGTTGATATGAATTTGAATATTATATTTGGCATGTGTTTGGAAAAGAAATGAATCCGTAGGTGTTCAACCCGTAGAAGAGGTAGAGAGCTTACGGCATTGGTTATTGGTCTTGTGTAAAGTCGTATTGAAATGATTGTATATCATTTCCTTAGTCCGCAAGAGTTGGAGAGATCAAATAATATACAATCTTATCTCTACGAAATGTTTTCAAATGACCCACCACTGTTGCATCTAACGTGGAGATGAAACTACCTTATTTATTACGATGTTCTATTAGAGCACATGTTTGAATTCCTCAAAAGTCTGAATGTGAACTGCTGATCCACTTTTCTTTTTTATTTTTTAGTTTCCCAGTAGGCTGTTAGATTTCTGATCCAACACCATCGAGATGCTTGGTTCGACCAACTCCCGAATCACGTTGCCTTAAGTTCTTCCTTCAAATCAAATCACGTAAACACTTTTAGGAGACAAGCTAGTCTCATCGATCAAAACATCGAGGTATTCTGCAGCTGTGATAGCTTCAACAAGAACACCTGAAACAGATAGTAGAAGTAACAACTATGTCGAAAACAGTATCACCTGCTCCCAACCCCGTCACTAATCCTTGCGTCAGAATCTGCCAGAGATATGTAGCTGCTAGTCCTAACTCGCTTCCTTTGGCAACCAGTCTTCACATTCGCAAACTCCAACTTGCTGGGAATCAGATGCTTCAGACATACACCTCTAATCTGGAGCTGCGACGTTCCAACAAGAAAAGGTAACAAAAGATTCTACCTTTTACCTTCATCTGCGTGAGCTGTTAATAGCTATTAACGATATTTCAAATGTAAATTAACGAGATGCAGGGACATGGGTGTCTACAGTGTCATTGAATCAGGTTCTAATATAACTTCAGATCCGTCTCCTGATTCCTGGTAAGGCACAGTTCGCTGATGTCTCCATGTATCATATCAGCAATATCTATATATTCTATTTCTTATGTTCAAGGTACCTAACAAAAATTTGTACACGCCGATTTCCTGATCACAGGAATTTTTGGATTTTGGGGATAATAGTAACAGTAATCCTACCCTTCACAAAAAGCAAATGGGGACCATTACTGAAATTCAAAGGTATAGTTTATGGTAGATAACTAGTTGAATCTCAATTAGAATTGAAACTTTTCGGAGTTTTTATCCATCAATGGCCATTTAGTTCATCGTTGACCTCACATAGTTGATGCTTTGGTTTGTAGAGAAATTTGATTCAGCTTTACAGACAGCAGAGCAAGTTACAGAAGTGGTAGAGGAAGTGGCGGAGGATGTGGAAAAGGTAACAGAGGAGTTTGCCGATAAACTGCCGGCGGAAGGTGCATTTAAGGAAGCGGTTGTGTTTGTTGAAGGTGTAGCCAAAGAAACAGCAAAGGATGCTAAACTAGCAGACGATGTTCTTGAAAAGGTACTTTAATCTAATCTCTTCAGCTACAACAAAATTTGCTCCGATGGTCGAAGATTAGATTGAATTCCAACCTATAACTCCGCTTGCCGGTAAACAAACACTTTATCACCAACGAGGTTTTCTGTAAACTTCTGTTCCAACTTATTGGCATAAAAGGGGTAATAACATGTTCTTGCTTATTTAGCCAAGTGGTAATCAAATCTTTGTTGTTACTAATTATGACAAGATTACACGTTGATGGGGTGTTCTAATTTGAGCTAAAAATGCAGGTGGAAGAAATGGAAAAGGAGGTGGTTTCTGCAGTAGAATCAGATATTGACAAAGCCAGTGGGGTAGCCAAAGAAGCAAAAGCCTGATCCTATTTGTTTCAACTTGCGTGTCATGTTAAAAGTGTTGAAAATTTTGAAGCCTTCTCGTAATCATCTATAAGCTTATTGTTGAAGTTACCACTTCCGTAATCCATCTTCTTTTTTCCGCGGACTTTTCAACTGCGTGTTCGATTTTTCAACTGGTGCCTGTAAGAAGCTAACAGCTAAAACAAACGTGCGTTTTTCTTAAATTTCATTTAGGAGGTTATATGATGATTAGTAAAAATTTATAAAATAGTATCTCTTTAAAAAATACAAATAAAATCTTACAATTAATTATTAATATTTTAATTTTATTTAAATACAAATACAAATTTTAAACTGTTACAAGTAATAACAACAACAACAGAATTCAGTAAAAATCTTGCTAATGCGCGGAGTTTTGGAAGGTTTAGTGGTATACAATTTTACCTCTAACTAATAATAAGTAAGATTGTATAAATTTTAATATTCTATAAATTACAATCATAAAATTTAATATCTTTTTATTCATTAAAATTTAAATTCAAGTTCATATAACATTGGTAACTTTTTTTTCATAAACATCCACTTTTTGCAATTTTTTTCATTAAAAGTGTAATAACATGATTAATTAGTATTTTTAAATTATCATTTTTATTGAATTTTAGATACGCACACAAACACACACACATATATATATATATATAATAACTCAATCTTATCAAAGAAAACATCATTACAAAAGGGAAATTACAATAAGATCACAAAACAATTATAAATGTTGAAAATTGCTTGAATTGTACATCAAAAATAGGTGCAAGTGAGTTTTTGCTGTAATTTAAATGTTTTCCTTAAAGAAGAAAAGAAAGATAAGAAAGAGCAAAGGGGCTGGAAGATTGTGGTAGAATTTGATTTGCCACGTGTAGTGTCGCTGGCTTTCGAAAACGCGCTCTAACGGCTATCTATTTCAAGTTTTTGAACTCCCAAAGATACTCCGTAACCACACCAAACACAGAGCAACCAAAGTAACAAGAACCCCGATTGTTCACGCCGGAAACCCTAATCAGAACTTTTCGCTTAATCACAGCAGTCAACCGTCAATCTCGAAACCCTAATCTGGATTTAAGATCTTTGTTCAAAGTTTTCATCCAAGATCAGTTCTTGTCTGATCTTTAGAATTTTTCCAATTTAGGGTATCCGACATGGAACTACCTCAGGAAATCGAGAATTACATAAAAGAATCGATTGATGATACTCTGGGTATTCAGGTCTCTACACAAACTCTCCACTTAAAGCTTCGCGCCTCCGAGGACGCTCGACGCCGACTCCACGATCAGTACGCTCTTCTCTTCGAGAAGTCCCGCCAGAAGGACCAACTCATCGACCGAGTGAAGGTCCGTACTTTTTATGTTTCTTTGCGCTTTGTTTTCTTGAAGGTGTTTGCTTTTGTTTGTTTGGTGTCTGATTTATGGGTACGTGTTTGTGTGTGTTTGTGCTCTATAGGCGGAGGCTAGTATGAATGCATTAGCGGTAAAGAAGTTTGTGGAGGAGAATCAGAGATTGGCGGGGGAGTGTGCGAATTTGGTGAGTCAGTGCAAAAAATTGGAGAAGGAATGTTCGCTTTATGACAATGACAGGGAGGTTTTAATGGATTTTGGGAATGAGGCGGATGAGAGAGCTAAAGTGGCTGAGGTTAGGGCTAATCAGTTGGAGGAGGAGTTGCTGAAGTTGTCCGAGGAATTGAAACTCTACAAACATGAGTACGAGGAGGCACGACGGGTAATTTTACTTTCCCCTCTTTTTTTCATGTTGATTTTTGTTTTTCAACTTTTGAGTGTGCATGGAATGAAAAGACATGCTTGTGCAGAAATGGTGTGTGATTGGTGTAATTGCTAGAATTAGTGCGTATTTTGCCAATTGAAAATTTTGGGAAAATCGTAATACTCCTGAATCTGGTGTTCATGATAAGAAATGGTGAACTTTGATTATGAAGATCACTGATCTATATTCCTATTATTTGTACGTGTGCGTAACAGTTCCACTGTCATATTGAATTCAACTGTTATTTTACATTCTAAAAGGGTAAATGGTTTTTTTTTTCTTTTTGCTTTTGGAAATTTGTCCTCTTCTCCTAAAAAATGTCGACTGTGTGGTTATGAAAGTGGCACTTAATGTGTTTTAACAGATTTTGTTATTAACAAGACCTCGGCAATTCCAACCTTTCTGAAATTGGATGTTGAATCTGGTTAAGACAAGAGGAGGGATTATTTATAACCCCAGTAAATGTGATGTTTCCATGTTAGAAGTGCAATTTGTTACTTCACATTGGATGCTTTTAGCAGTAGACTTTGTTTCTTTTGCTTCTTCTCTTTTCTGCAGTTGGCATTAAATAGGAAGTAGCTTTCATGAATAAGGTATCTCTATATTGATTCCGTGCTTCATAATGAGTACTAAATGCCTGATCTTCATTTTCATATAGTATGACTCGTCTGCTGAGAGAACAGATGTGGAAGGCTGTTTACTCGAGTCACTTCTAGCAACATTAGTCAGTAAAGATGAAATTGAATATGGTCATGCGTTTTTGGAGGCAAACAGTGAACATGAATCATGCCAAAAGTTGCTGCAAGCGTGGGACAGGTATGGATGGTCCATAATTAAATCAATAATTCATTTTTGTTATGCCTGTTATTCTCAGATGTGGTTGTGTAGTTAGCACCCAATCGCAGGAGCTTAAGCTAATCTGTACTTTACCATGTTAATAAGTTGCCTAGATTCTTTGCTCAGTTCATTTCTTTGGATGCTTTGTCTTCTGCTGTCACAGCTTGAGGCCATCAACTCAGAAAGTTCTATCGCTTGCTGCTAAAGTGAATACCCTTCAAAAAGACAAGGAGCTTCTCAGGACCAATCTTGCGAAGGCTGAGGAGGAGGTCAGAAGGATATCAAGTTCTTTTTTCTTTTTTCTCCTTCTTCAGTGTTCATTTTAGACGTCAAGTTTCTTTTTTCCAATGTAGGTCGAGTTGCTATCTGGTGAAAATAGTATACTGGACGAGGAGAACAAGAGACTGTTGAGGCATCACCACAGAGAATGGAGCATTGATGGTTCTGATGGAAAACATACGAACAATACATCTGTCAAGGTAACATTTTTGTGCATTGTACAAAATATACACATCCGCCACAATATACACATAGATGTAGGTAGGCGCTTGCATCTGTGTGCTAATTTTGGGCTTAGAAAAAATCTCTCTTCTCTTGAGTAGTGTGGTTCTGCTTTGTGCATAGCATATGCTCCCTTGTGGTACATTCAGTTCTATATATATGTGAAAAAGTTTCTCAAGGGGCTTGAATTGGTTGAATTATTTGCAGAGAAATAAGCGAAAATCGAGTCCAAAGGTGAGTAGTCCCATAGAAATGAAGTTGGATTTTAAGGAAGTCGATTCAGTGAGACAGCCACTGTCACCCTTGCGGCATAACTCTCCCGATGGTAGGAGAATGCACAAGAAGTGATCAAATTGTTTCTAACAATGCCCGGCTTACAGAGAAAAGAGAGATCTATTTTCCTTTTCAATTTCTATTTTGTCCCCTTATAGGAATATAACCTGTTCTTTAGGATTTTAACTTTTCACAATCCACTTCTGGAGGATCTTGTATATCAGTAGATCTAATGACATAATGTTTCTCATATTCTGGTCAACATATGAAAAAAGAAGCAAGATTCCCCGTGGTTGCTATTTGTCTTCTGGATTCGTATTCCCAGATAAGATAAATAAAGAAGCAGAAACAGTAAAAGAAGATAAAAAAGGCAAAGGAACTATCCCCCCTAATAATCTTTGGTTTCCACATTATTTATCTTGACCCCCTACTTCAACAAGGTCATGTATTGAGTTCCTAATTCAACCTTCCTTGTTTCTGTTTACTTTCTTTTGATTTGATCATCGGCTGTGAGGAATTTCAGTTGAATTTATGCTTGTAGATTCTAAAAATGTGTTCTTACATGCAATCCGTTTTCTGACGTCTCAATCTACAGAAAGCTGGGTGATAAATAAATAGATAAAGTCGATCAACCTTTGAATTTTGAAGACAAAAGTTGACAAACTGAAGTTCTTTCTTTAATCTGATTTCCATGCTCTTACATTCAGTTGCTTTGACGCGAGCTTACAATGATCCTCTTATATGTGAATCATGGTGAATTTCAGCAAAGCTAAAAAATAGAAGGTGATGAAGATAGTCTGAACTCTGAAATGCATATATGGCTCACCACCAAAGGACAACAGTAAGCTAAAAGGAGTGACAATGGGAATATGAGAACTATCAACGCTAAGCTAAATGGAATGATGATGAGTGTACGAGGTCTATCCTTTTAGTTAATCTCTGTTTTTATGTATAGTACTCAAAACTCTCAAGGGTCAAGCTTTTAGCAATTGAACTGTTCCTTTAGTTGTTAGCAGTGAAAGAGACGCAATAAAGAATCAACGATAATATACACAAAATTAAGTAAATGGAGATTGAGGGAGGGATTGTCTCCTTTTGAAGTGGGTCAACCAGGACGTTATTCGTAGAAGTACACAAACAGAAACACTGCAATAGTTGGCCTGAACCCAAAAGGAACTCTACAGCTTAACCAATCGAAAGCAACCGAACCCACGTCTCAAAAAGTTTATAAAGTCAATTAGAACCTAAGAACTTGTTATGATAAAGATTTCGAGATATTATTTCTATGGAACAAAGAGTATATGAAGATTTTTGCACAGTAAAAGATTATTTACGAAAGAACTAAATTTGTGTGTTATTCTAAGAAATAAGATCATTACTATATATAAAGAGACACACTGAATATAGTGGATAAATTATTAAAAATATAAATATTACTAAATTTTGTAATATTAATTCAAATTTTTAAAATTGACAATAAAATATTTAAATATTTAATTTTTTACAAATATAACCGGTTCGTTAATTCGACAGTTAATAATCTTGATATAGCGTAATTATTGGCATGTAACATATAAATGAAATGTCATATTAAATATTAAAAGATTTAAACAAAATGTAAAACCAAGAAAATGGAGAAAGAAAGAGAGAAACCAAGACCCATGTTTTAAATCCTAATCCCAGACCTTGATCATAACTAAGATGGTAATATAACTGAGATTGGCCAGATTCTGAATATAACTGACATGACCCCTTGTTCAAATGTTGGTTTTTGTGCTTGAATCATAGATTTCACGAGAAAGTCTTGAAGAAAAGTCAATATGGTAAGTGTAACGATAATCGAAGTTGTGAATGTCGACTGTTAATGTTACGATTGAGGAGGTTAGTCTATCAAAACGTCAATTTTAAAAGTTATTTTTGTTGGAAAATCGAAGCAGGTCCAATATCACAGAGCAAAATAATTACAAATGTTTTTATTTTAATTTTTTAAAATTAAGATCATTTTAAATTATATAAAATAATTAATATATAAATCATAATAAATTGCGAATCTTAATTCGTGCTTTATTCTAAAACTTGATCAATTTTTTGTTGTATCCTAAAATTGTTTTTAAAATAGGTCCATCTCAACTACCATACTCGCATAAATATCCGACCTTTAATCGTATTCACAGAATGAGTTGAGAAAACTCTATAACTATTACAGAAAGTGTTAGTGATAGAGTGTTAACTCCCTTAGAACTTAAGTCTATTTATAATAAATTTTAGATATTTTAGTAATTTACTAAAATTAAATTTTAATTTCCATTAAACTTTAATTAAAATTACAAATAATTCTAATTAAATACTAATCATGCCTAAATAAGATCCAGCATCTCGTATTGATCCTTATTTACTAAATATATTACATTTAATCACAAAGTTTCTGAAACTTTACAATAAAGTTCAACTTAATTAAAATATCTTTTCTCTCTTCAATCTGTTTTTTATGTGTGAGTCATTAGGTTCTCAAATATATTGGTCAAATTATAACCTTAAATTATATTTAAGATTAGATAAATTAAACTTATTTAATTTATCTTTAATTCTCTAATTAAATAATTTATATTCATAGATCAAGATTGGTGACTAGTAACACATCATAACCACTCAAATATTTAGGAATATCAAAATAGTTTTGACTAACATTTCCGTGTATGATTTTTTCGTATAATTAAATCCTTTTATAATACAATGTTCCGATTAAAAATAGAGTATAAAATTAATGTCTACTCTATTTTAAGTCCAATCATGTAAGTTCATCGCTAGTAATTGATTCAATTAATGACATTTATAAACTATTTTGCAAAATCTCATTCTACCTTGGTCAAAGATTTTCCGAGCCAATTCTAATCAAGAATAATGAAACATTCTCCTTAATTATTTTAAGGTAATGAATCTAATAATGACTATCGACTGATCTACCCTTGAATAGAATAGGCCATAAGTAGTGTATCAAAACATAAGATTCCCTATAAAAGATAACTTTGATGATCTCAAGTCAAAGAATCACTTTTACAATCATTACAATAAGAAATGAGAATGATCATATGTTCTAAATGTATTTCTCATATGAGATTAGTTAAGTGAATTTATTCTCTAATAAGTGTTCACATACTTATTTAAGTATCTTTATACTTTAGCCTATAAGATCGACTGCTTCCTTCATAAGAAAAAACTATAACGTGTGTGCAACTTTTTTTACATTTTATTAATGTCTAGTCTTAAACAATGTTTTAAAAACTTGACCAATATTGAACCGATTAAAGGAAAGGTTTAAGATTTAAAGGTTCAACTGATATTATACAGCTAAAAAACTAATATATAATAAATAAGAAATAAAAATTATAAGAATAAATAAAAATAAAATATTTATTAAAATAAAAAGAGTTAATTACCAAAAAAAGGCCTAAACTTTCGTCAATTTTTTAATTATAGCCCGAACTTTAAAAAGTAGCAATAAAATGCCTAAACTTTCAAATTTTTTCAATTCTAGCCTGAACTTCAAAAAGTAACAAGAAACTGCTCAAACTTTTTTTTTTCAATTCTAACCCAATGTTAGTGTTTCCGTTAAGTTTGCTGACGTGACTTGTCGCGTGTTTTAAAAACCTTAACTATTAATAAACATTAACCAAACTTAACACAACAAATAAAGATTAATGAAACGACATCATTTAATCACATAATTAAAACAACATCGTTGTTTTAAAATGACCTAGATCAGATTATGCAGCCTCCGATGACCTTACGCTTTGATTTCAGTTTTTATCTTCGTTTTCAGTTTGTTCTCTTGACACCCTCATCATTCTATTTTCAGATTATGTAGCCCCGACGTCCTCATACTAAGGGCATTAGGAGAACGAACTAAAAACGAAAAGCTTACTGGTGTAGTACGTTGTAATGTGAGAGTAGTTTGGGGTGTCAGAAGAACAAACAGAAAACAAATGACTGAGGACATCAGGAGAACAATAGATAACGTCGGGCTAGAATTGAAAAAAATTTTAAGTTTGAGCATTTTATTATCACTTTTTGAAGTTTGGTCTATAATTGAAAAAGATTAAAAGTTTGAGCATTTTATTGCTACTTTTTAAAGTTCTAGCTATAATTAAAAATTTGACAAAAGTTTGAGCTTTTTTTTGTAATTAACCCAAATAAAAAATACATCAATATCTATTATTATATAATAAATTGTGTTCAATAATATGAAGCAATTCCATTTTATGTTCATATTCTATCCATAAAGAAGGATGACTACTATAGATGTCTCTGTTAGAGTTAGTGCTAGTTCAATAGATAGGTATAAGTGATTTAAGTTTTTGCAATGTATATTTATCCTATGGACTTTATTATATACATCTAAGTATGTATAAGAAAAAGAATGTCTTTAAATAATTGTCACTAAACTACAACTAACCAATTGACTGTAGGACATAAACCAACAATCTCCCACTTGCACTAAGCCAATTGAAAGAGAACTTTTTTTAGTAGAAAATCTCAGGGGAGGGGCATAGGGAATCCTGTACCGATGCGAAGCAACTCACTCGACATGCAATTTGTTTGGTTCCCCTTCTTATCGCTTTTGGGACAATTGTCTAGTGAGAGAATTCTATAAAATTCTCTATAGTGAGTACTAGCTTAAATTTTACAACTTTCATCTCAATTATCATCATATTTAAAAGAAACTACCTAAATACATAATTGGATCTTTGAGACCTAGCTCATTTTACATGCCTGAAGGCTTTAATTTCTATAGTACATTACTATCTTAAACAATGCAAAGAATTATATCAAGTTCTACAAAAAATTTATTGATCTAAATGATAATTTCCTCTAAATGAAAAATGTATTATGACCTAATTACCAACCATTGTTACATTGGAACCTTTCTAATATTAAAATGATATTATTATAAGCAAAATAGATGTTAATTAGGATTTACTTTGAAAGTCAATATTCTTATCATCTTGAACTAAAATATCAACTCATACATAGAATGCTGAATATCTGTAATATTAAATATCTCAAATACTAAGCACCTTTAGCACATTATTTACGTATTTGGACTAAAATAGGTAAACAACTTTCATATCTATCTTTATAGATCTAATTCTCAAAATTAAGTTGTTACCTTTTCATATCTAATAAGTGTTGTCTTGGACAATTATATTTCAACAATTAAAAATATGAATCATCGTTCTTTGTGAGCAATATGTCTTTATATACTTCTACCGAAGAGGATAATTATACTCCCACTAACTTTCTTACAGACATGATAAATTCACAATCATCTCTAAAACAAGCTATTTGAATTCATCATGAAAGTGAATATTTTATTATCTCATATCCTTTCAACTATACATCAAATGTATCAATAAAGGCACTAATTTCAGTTTGATATATTATCATAAGTTTTGAACTTTTCAAATTTCATCTTACTCCCACTACTTATCTTGAGAACCATTCTCCTATAAGTATACATTGAAACAAACAATTTGTTCAATGAGTCTGTAAAATTATATCCAACCTTTTGAATATCGCATAACCATTTATTACCCAATTTATTTCTAAACTTAATGGATAATATACATTTCAACTAAGCATCACATCCCTAAATCATTAACTTTGACTCTTTCAAAGTCTTAGCATTCCATATGTAATATGAAATCTTATTAATTGATCTAATTGGAACTACTGAAGTTAAGAAGTTATTATACTAGACATAGCTATAGAAGATATAATATTGCATCATACAATATCTCATACTGTATATTCGTACACAAATCCATACTCTTATGAAATTTAGTTATAAAGGTGTTCACTAGAGAATCTAATTCCCTACAAATAATTAAAAAGTTTTAAATTCACCACATCGATCTCATCGAAAAGTGCTTTAGCATTCTCAATGCTCAATTTCTGCTTAGATTTAAAAAATTTGAACTTTTCAAAATTTTAAATCAATATTTCATTTAATACATATGACTATAATCTAATAAAATACAAGTATCATCCTTTTATAAATTGTTATCACTTCTTATATATTATATATATAAGATTTAACAATTTAATACCTTCATCATCCTTTCACTAAAATGTTGATTTGGTTTTTTCTTTAAATTAATAATTTCACAAGTTTCATAAGAATCATAATCAAAAGGATACATATATCCTTGTATGTAACTTTATGATTCTCATTACTTTAATTTAACCAACATGACATAAAGGGATAGCCTCGGTTATCCAACTTTGTATTCTTGCTATTTATGTTAAGCATAAGTCTCCTCTAGTCCAAATATATACAAATTATTTGTATAAATCTGGATAAACTACTTTTGCTCAATAATGTATTTCTTATCATGCCTCGAACATTATAATAATGTTGAAATTTAGTATCAAATATTCATGAGCATGAACTACAAAAGCATATGATATTGATCATAACACGTATAGGCAAAAAAAAAAGGTCATGCTATCATTTCTTATAATGATAACTAGATATCCTTCTATAGTAAATGTCTTTAATTGATGCTATGTTTATACTTTTAGTAGATTAAATTGAGTAGAACAATTCCATCAAGGCACTATACCTTTAAGCTCTACTCCTTGCAACCACTTGCATCTTAATATCATGATGTTGACATACATTTTATATGTTGTCATTAAAGTTTATAATACATTAGTCAACTCAAAAAGTTCATACATTTTTTCATTTATATGATATTGACATATCTCTAATACTCTGTTATCAAATCATTAACAAGCAAAATTGCATAATGGACATACAACTTTTCTGTTTAACTTTGAGAACTCTTATTAACATAACCTATGTCTAAGAAATTTGGTTTACTAATTTAGTATCAACTATAATAAACAAGGTAAATTCTACTCAAAACAAAATATAAATGTAATAAAAGCAAGTAATTGATTATATGCTATGACAACCAAACAAGATTAGGACTTTAGTAATGTATTTAGTTACTCATGCTATTTTATTCAAAATATTAGCCCTCATTACTATTTGGAAAGATTACTTTAATTTCTCTACTGGGGTGGGATCCTCTTCAAATTTAGTTGATCTTGAGATTGCTCAATAAACTGAATAATCTTAAATTAGGTATATAACAATTTTATCAATCACATCTTATATTACTTCTAAATTTGTTAAGTGATAAATCTTACCAAAACATATCTTATATGTTTTTCCTAACCCTGCCTCTAAAATTCTTGTGATCATAAGTTTGTTTATCTAAATCATATAAATATAGTTAAGTAGGACCCATTGTTATAAGAATAAACATATTTGGGTTACAACAGCCTTAAGTTTGCTTAACAAGTCTAATAATAAATAGAACTCTGGTTTATTCTTATAACAACGAAAGATGACAATCACATTCTCAACATATACTTAATATTTTAATGAGGGATTTAATTTCATTCATCTCATCAAACATAAAATTACATGTAATAATATCACATACATAAAAACATAAATTTAACATGCATCTAATATATATATATATATAAACATATAAATAAAGTATTCAACTTATGCACTCATAATCAAATTATATGCGTAAGATATCAAGCTTTGTCTGATTCAACTTATTAATCTTCATAATCTAACATAATAATATCGACTCCTTGGATAATTAAATTAGATTAAATCCATTAATTCTTAAATGAATTAAATTTCTATTTCAATTATAATAAATAAGAAAAATTATATATTAAAATAGAAATTTAATTTTCAAATTCAATTAGAAACTATTTCCAATTATCTTAACTCCTTTAACAAAATTTAAGTAAAAATAATTTTTAATAATTATGTTTCTTATTTATTATAATTTAGAAAACTCCTTTTTCAAAATTGTATAAGTAACATATTCTAATCCAACTAGAAAACTATTTCTAATATCATTATAAAAACTTTTTCTTTAGTTAGAAATAGGCATGGCAACGGGCCGGGCTGGACCGGGCTTGCACTTGG
>JAOQMM010000006.1:5523926-5536225 GCA_027563515.1 Erythroxylum platyclados
GCTAACACACACCTTCCTGGGTTTGTGGACTAAAACCAGCTGAAGAGAGCCTCATTCTAACACAAGACTAACAAAATCTTCAATCAATATTATAACCGCCACCGGATGATCCAAAACCACTCTTAACCGTATAAATTGAATACCAGATCACCAAAAAAACCACTCAATAGTTCTTCCACTCACCCCCTGCTCTCTACACAATACCATGCCTTCAATCTCTGTCCTTCCGCTTCAAAGCCCCACCAGGCTTCAAAATTTTCAACTATTAAGCAATCACAAAAGAAAGAGATTGCATCCAATGAAACTTCACCATAAAGCTAATAACAAAGAGAACCCACAAGAAACCCACTTCTTGAATTTTCAACCGGAGCCGGTTTTGCTAAAAAACACCATCGATTTCAGCCTCATCCGGTTGCTATCCTCTTCCCCCACAACCCCCCAAGTTCTTCAACCATCAGCCCCAAAACACTCGTGCGACAAATCACCAAGTGAATTATCGCATTTGCAAAGAGGAGAGTTGGGTCATTGAGAGTATTAATAGGACTCCATTTCCAATTGATGTTATTTTTTTGGTCGAAGAACCTGATGAAGTCTCCGCTGTTTGCCATCAACGCCAGGCATTATTACGATGGTGGAATACCGCAGCAACTACGATAGAGAGGGTGGAGAAGAAACAAGAGAACTTAGCTGCCACTAAAGAGAGAGAGAAAGAAGCTTAAAGTGTGGTATATTTTCTTGAGGAGAAGGAGAAGAGGCGTAAAAAAGTTTTTAAGTTTTCATTTCCCTCTAAACTTTAGCGTTATTATTTCCCTCCTCTAACTATTATTTGGCGACCATTGCTGAAATCGTCACCAAAAATCTATTATTGGCGACGATTTCCAAAATAGTGGCCAAATTAATTTTACAAAATCTACCCTTCTACGACCATATTACAAAAGCATCGCCAAAGATTACTCTTTTGACGACAATTTTACAAAAGCATCGCCAAAAGCTTATCTTTTAGCGACAAAATTTGAAATTGTCGCAAAAGAGTTACCTAATAGTGACGATTCACTAAAGGCTTACTTTTAGCGACGAATTGTAAAACGTAGCTAAATGTATACTTTGTTGTAGTGATTATAGTCACACAAGATTTTGACTTCTAATAATATCTACAAAAACGTATTAAGAGAACTCTACAACTGATATACAAAGAGTTAAACAAGAATTGCTAACTCCCTTAAAGCCTAAGGGTATTTATAATAGGGGTTGAACCTTCTAGTAACTTAGTTTAAATAAAATTATAATTTAATTAAACTTTAATTAGAATTACAATTAATTTTAATTAAATACCAATTTGACTCAAATTAGATTTAATTATCTTATATTAGTCCTTATTTATTAAATATCTTATATTTAATTATAAAGATTCTCAAACTTTACAATCAAATCCAACTTGATTAAAATACAGTTTTTCCCTTCAACATATTCTCTGTCAATAAATATAAATTATAACCCTAAATCATAGTAAGATTAGATAAATTAAACTCGTTTAATTCATCTTTATTTCTTTAGTTAAATACTTTATCTTCATAGATCAATATTGACGTTTAGCAATGCATCATGACTTCCAAATATTTAGAAATGTTAAAGTATTTTTTTTCTAACTTTTCTGTGTAAGATTTTTTCTATATAATTCAATTCTTTCATCATACAGTATTCTGATTAGATATAGAGCATATAATTACTAAGTACTTTATTTGAGACTAATCATGTTAGTTCTCCATTATTAGCAGCTAATTATATTAATAGTATTTATAATCTATTTTACAAGGTATCGTTTCACCTTTGTCAGAGATTTTTCAAATAAATAATAACTGAGAATAACAAAATATTCTCCCTAATCACTTTAGAATGATGATTTTCATCACTCAACTACTTCTATGTAGTTAATGTTATATCCAGTGAATATCGATTAGAATAGGTTATCAATATTTTCAAAATACAATAATCCCACATGAGATATTTTAGATATTTCAAGTCAGAGGATCACTTATACAATTATCACATTAAGATTTTCCATAGATATATAAGTAATGTCCAAATGGAATTCTGATATGAGGTCAGTTTAGTGAACTTAATAACTAATAAATAATCACACATTTGTTTAAGTATCTGCATACTTTAGTCTATCAAATCGACTACTTCTTTCACAAGGAAGAAACATAATATGTGCTAGTCCTTTTACGCTCTATTAATGTCTAGCCTTAATAGAATAATGACTAGAAATAATTTAAGAACTAATATATAAATGCAATATAAATCTCATAATTATATTCTCATAAACGTTGCCAAATGTTTTTAACTACGTTTTGTAAAATATAGTCAAATTTTTATCTATGTTTTAAAGAATTGTTATACCATTTTGCAATAAATTATTTGTTACATTTTTAATCCATATTATTTTATGCAATGTTTCTAAATATTTTTATTGTTAATTTATTATAAAAAATTATACAAAAATTATTGATAATTTGAAGCATTGTATATAAAAAATAAAATATCATTAAATGCCTTCGTATACAAGATTTTAATTACAACATAAAAAATTCTTATATACAAAATAATAAATACAAAGACTAGTTTACAAATTATAATACAAGTCGCTCAGCCGTTGTATCTTCTTCAAATCTATAATCCAAGAAAAAAGAATTAAATTTAAATTATAATATAAAAATGAATTAAAAGAAAAAAGTATAAGAGAAGCAATTAATACGATTCACTTTCATCTTCACTGCTTTTATAATCCAGACCAAGTATTTTTCTCAAGTACTTATCATGCTTGGCTAACTTTTTTTAAGTATATTGTAATTCAGCCTTAAGCGTCTTGTTTTTCTCTTAAAAATGTTGAATGTGTGTGGATCTTGATGAGGTTGAAACAATTGTTTCCTAACTTTCAGAACAGTAGTGAAGACGCAATCATTTGGAAGCTTCACTCCAAAGGTTTTTTCACCAATAAGTCGTGCTACAACATTTTCCAGACAACTTTTCCAGTTGTACCCTGGTATGCTCTTCTGTGGAAGCAATGTATCTGCCCCGAAGCGTCCATGTGTACGTGGTTAGCAATCAAGAACAAATTAAGCACTAAAGATAGATGGCGTGGGACTTTTAACCCAGTTTGTGATCTATGTAAAATGCTAGTGGAGGATAGGAACCATTTGTTCTTCGATTGCATCGACTCCAAAACTGTCTGGAGTCAACTTCGTCATAAGCTCACACGATATGGAAATCTATATGACTGGACCAATGTGCTCCAGTGGATTATCAATGTTTCCAGCCCTCAAAGTAAGGACTGTTTGATATTTAAAGCTGCTTTTACCCTTACAGTATATAATATATGGAGGGAGAGGAACAATAGGATCTATAAACAAGAGGAAACATGCCCATATCGACTTGCTGAATTAATCATCAATGCTATTCGTAGTCTAATGACAGCAAAAGAAGTCGTCCACAAGTTATCTGACAGAATGAAAGCTAGATGGTTTTTATAACAAGGTTCTTGGTTTATTGTAAATAGTTTTGTGACTTTGACATTGTAAAATAACTTTTGGGGTTTCCTTTACGGGATTCCCATTGTAAAGTTGTATTTAGTTTTACTATTGGTAATGATATCTTTTATTTTTTATTTTTAAAATCTATTTGAAAACACTGTATAAGCATTATATCGCAAACTCTCTTTTAAAATTCGTTTCTGTCACACAAGCAACCAAACAAAATTAAACGTACTAAAATAAAGAGATCGATCTTTAGTAACGCAGTTCGGCACACTTTGCTTATGTCTGCGGGACCCTCACCCAGTTTAAACGGTTTCACGGAAATTTAATAGAATTATATAAGATCTCTCAGAGCCAACCTACCTGACCTTGAAACTACCTCTCAACCTTACTTTCTCTGAAAAATTTTCACACCCAATAATACGACCATCTCAACAGAGGGTTTTTCAAACAACTGTTAATAGAATACAATTAACGAGCAACTCAAGTAAATAAACAACCAAGAACGAAACAATAATTTACTTGAGATAAAAATAAAAAATCAACTTTCCGAAAGGTTTAGCTCCTCCGCAAAAAATCTGAAAATTGTTTCAACACAATCGGTCCAATTGTAAGCCACTCTTCACAATCAATACAAATCTATAAATGGTGCTATTCGTCTGCTTCACCAATCCTAACAGTGGAGTTGCTTCAGCTGTATCTTCCAAACATCAATTGACGCACTCGCACAAAATTCCATAATCAACAATAATAGCTCTCACACAAGTGACCCACACATTCAGCTATTTAGCTCAAGATCACATCAATCGTGTATTAACGTAATACACAATTGTTTCACACCGTTTCAGCTTCTTGATTTTTCTGTGTGTATTTTTCAACGCATGCACAGCTGCTCCAAAAAGTCAGTCCAACAACAACCAACACGTCAGCCCTATTCACCCTGAAAAAACCCATTATACCCTTGTTGAGTTTAACACCAAATACACTTCAAGTTTTGGAAGACTCCTACTATGACCACACTTCCATCTTAACGAGATTCCTTCTTGATTTAAAAGATTATCATCAAATCTTTTTGAATTAAGTCCATGTGTCCAATTATATAAAAAATGCCAAAACCTTTAAATAGATATACATAATATATATCTAACACTATTGTTAATACATATTTTCTATAACGATTATTAATATTTACTACTTTAAGTTATATTCAAATGAAAAGAAACTAAAAATAAAAAATTTGATTTAATAGAAACTTGCTTAAAAAATATAATAACTTTTATAACATATATCAAATATCATGTATAAATATTTGGTACAAGTATCTTTACTGATGTAAATTATTGTCATAAGATAAAGAAATATAATACATTTTGTTATGAATCTTACCTGTACTTATATATAACTTAATTAAGTTTCTGTTTTATAAAAAATCATTTTTTATTAACATACATATAAATTTTAAGTAAGCTTAATGTATTTATATAGAAAATTTATATTTTATATCTATCTATTTTATAAAAGTTCAAACCGGGCTGGATTGATGTTCAAAGCTCAAGAGTGGGTCCACTGTTAAAGGTGTCTTGTAATGAATAAAAGGATGTAGGTTTACCGTTTTGTTAATTAGTAAGACACACGTAAAGTAGAAATAGAATACTTGTGTTGGCAAAGATAAGAATTTGACTGCATGTGGTCGTTTAACAAGAGTCATATAACACGACAGCACTGAAGAGTCGTATAGCATGAGTCGAAATGCCAAGTTGGGGAACTTGAGGCCCGAGGAATAAGAATCACGCGGCACCGTCACGGGACCACCACCCTGTCCACATGGACTTCTGTAAGGTCCTTACAGCTGCGTGCCTGCCGCCGAATTTCAGAGCAATGAGCCCAGAGTTAATGTTGATGGTCATTACGACGATTGACTTAGCACCACAATGATTTAGGTCATTAGAATTATTATACATATATTGTTTTATTTTTATCAAAAAGAAAAAATTTAATAATAATCAGCGATTTATTGAAAGATAAAATTGAATAATTTAAAAAATAATATTTTGTTAAGAATAAAGTTATAATTTAAAAAAAAATATTTTGTTAAGAATAAAGTTATAAATTATTAGATCTTTCCAGATCTTACATCTTAGTAAGATTTTTACTGAGTGTTGTTATTGTTATTGTACTTTTTAAAATTTATAATATTTTTAATAAACATACTTATTTGGGAAAAAGTAAAATAATAATACTAAAGAGTGAACTTAGGATGTTGATTTAATTTAGTTTAAGTTAGAAAATCAAAAATTAAACCCTTTTTTGTTTTGCGTAATTTGTTTAAGACTCGGTGGGTTAGGTAGTTTGGGACTCACCTAATCAAAGGACAAAATTTCTCTTACATTTTTGCATGACAGCTGTAATTTCCGAAATGATAATAAAGAAAACAAAAAAAGGATAATATATGCAAAAATGTCACTTGACTGCAGGTTACAGGTAATATGTATAAACGGAAAAGAGCGCGTAACTTGGCGAAACAGATCATCTATTTCAGACTCTGCTTTTTCCTTATTTTACAAATATTCATCTATTTAGTAAGTAAGATCTACATAAAATAAATGGATATATTTATAAAATAAGATAGAAATAAAATAGTGAGAACACATTATCTGAACCAGAATTTAATAATGGGTACTGATCACATCGCCGGTCCAGGCCTGGGGTCAGGGTGGATACAACATCAACATCCTACGACTTCATTTATTGAAAGCTTGTTCCAGAGTTTGTTCATTACGACGTTCCAACTTCCAATCAAGTATTCTCTCCGTGGGGGAATGGTCAGTAAATGGGCTTCACCATAAGAACACCTGGCTTGTGAAGAAGACTGGTTATTACATTTCTATTTTCTAATTATACATGATTTTGCTTTGCATTAAAATAGGCAAAAACAAGTTTATTAAAAATGCCCAATTAAAAGGGCAACGAAAAAATATGGTTTAGAGGAGTTGTGGACTTTTGATCTGGAGTAGAAGTTGGAATCATCATAATGCTCCACTTTGGAAAAGTTGCCGTCCCACGCACTTGGTCGATAATTAATGTGACATTTCTTCATTTGTAATTAAAAAACAGTACCTAAACCTACTCCTCATTGGTTTTTTCGCTAGAAGAATCACCTTCTCTTCTTCTTGAGCTCTAATGACATTTCACCCAGATGGGTTTACGTACATGCTTGCTCATGGATGTATGGAAGAAGACAAAGGTATCCATTATATTGAAAGTAACACCTTATCTGTCGTGAACTTATCAGACTAATAACTCAAAAAGTCATATCCATGCAGCCTGTTTGTTGAGCCAGAAGTAACAACTTCAGCCGGAAGTAATTAACTGCTCAATGATTTTAATAGGAAAATAACTCATTATACAACTTTGTTCCATATTAAGAGTTTTGTTTTTATTTATTGAACGATGTCTTGTTTTTTCTCGTCAATAAGTCCCTAAGGATTTAATGGTTACGTCTCACTTATCAAAAAAGTATGCCTGAAGCAATCTCGTATCTAATTTGGACTTTCCAACAACAAACTTTGTCTGCATCTCTTCTCACGTCTAGTGTCGAGCAAGGCACATGGGTGTCTGAAACACGATGAGTTCGTTTTACAGCTGTGACCATGTGCTGTCCACTCTACCCCGACCCCAACCCCTTCAGCTTCAGCACCTCCTGCCCTTTTTATTTTCTGTTTTCCAGTTTCTTAATTATAGTACTAGTTTTAACGGACAGAGACCATATGTAATTTTCCAACAACAAAAGTACAAAGGCATCAAGAAGAACTCCTTCCAGCTGTACACTACTCGACTTTATCGCCAACGTCCCAATCGCGTACTTTGTTTCAACTTTTTCTTACAATCTCTACTCTCTCCCTTCCTATCTTTGTCCGAGAGATACACAAATAAGACGAACTAATGCTTCTTCTTCTTCTTCTATGTATACACAAATTCATCCAACCACGGTTCATTAAACATAAAGAAATTTCATAACTATAAATATCAACAGTATAATTGAAAAGCAATAGCGAAATAATATGAATAAATGTAATCAAATCATCAACGGTAGAAATCTGAGGCATAACTCACTCATAGCCGTCCATAGACACCAATAAAATGTGGAAAAAAATTTAAATTATAAAAGGCCTACTGCTAGATTTAAACAACTGATGATAAACATCAGAGAGCTCAGATCTACAGCAACAAGGACCATGACAGAGCAGCTCCAACAACAGCTAAAACCGCTACGTCT
This sequence comes from Erythroxylum platyclados, assembly GCA_027563515.1. NCBI lineage: Eukaryota > Viridiplantae > Streptophyta > Magnoliopsida > Malpighiales > Erythroxylaceae > Erythroxylum > Erythroxylum platyclados. The sequence continues at coordinate 5,531,736 of JAOQMM010000006.1, forward strand.
CTTCCCAGGACGGCAGCGCTGGGAGTAGTCGAGGAAGGAGGCACTCCAGGAGCACCTGCTCCAGGAGCACCTGGTCCCGGAGTAAGAGCCACCGAAGGTCCTGAGCTTGGAGCTTCGGGAGCAGGCGGAGAGCCGGTGGGAGTGCTGGTGGGGACATTTGCCGGAACTGGAACGGATGCTGGAGGAGTAGAAGTTGTGGGAGCTGGAGCTGGAGCAGCGGTCTTCGGAGCCGGAGCCGAAGACGGAGACTTGGTGGGCGCGGCGGTTGGAGCAGTTCTAGGGGCCTGGCCCAAGGCGGAGGCGGCGTATAGAGCAAGAACCATCAAAGCAATGAAGCTTTTAGACGCCATTGATGAACGAAAACTCTGAATCTAACTTCTCTAAAGCACCAGAAGAGAGAGAGACGGTACGAGAGAGAAGCTAAAAGTACACACAGACACAACAGTGAGAAGAGAGCTGCTAGGGAAGCTATATTTATAGTGATAGCGTGAGTCGGTCCGAGTTCTTTCCTCTGCTTCGGTGAAAGTACGACAATGTCCCTGTCTCTTTCAACGAAAACACCAGATTAGTTAGTTAATCAATATAACGTTCAGAGACGAAATTAGGTTGCGGTAGATCTGTTACACGTAGTTCTTGTTGGAGAATCTTGACCGTCCAATTGGCCCCATACACGCTGATTCCAAAAAACGCGTTGTTTGTAAGCTCCTACGGGATCTCTCTCTGGCTCGTTCCTTTTTCACATTTTTATCAGTTGAAAAGATTTTCTAAGAAATGATCAAATGAAAACATTATTATTAAGCAGAGAGAAAAAAAAAAAAACGGAAGCGTGCAATGGATGTAGACAATTTGAGTTTCAAATTAATAACGGAACAAAAATTCCACTAATCTAACCGTTATGATGGGCACGTTGTGTTGTTAGGTTTCGATATGCTTACATTGTATTAATTATTGGTTGTGGTATAACGTTCTAATCTGACATGTTTTTCTGCATATTTATTAATTAATTGCTAATGCCTGGTCATTTATAGATAATGAACATGTTAATTGGCAACTAACAATGTAATTTATTGGGGTTCTGCATTAATGTATCATATAAAACAGCAGCTCAGTCAGTCTCCCTCTTATCATATAAAATGACCAAAGGCTACTTGACGCGCTTGCTAGACCTAGACCCTTCAATCAAGCGCTTGTTATAATTTATTTCCTTACTTGCTCCACATGATCTACGTGATGTGATTCTGCAGAATCAAACTAGACTGGAAGGTTTTCCATTTATTACATATCCAATTCCGATCTTACTAATGTCCAACAGCTGCCATTTCCACTTTTTAATTACTTTCTTTTTACCCCAATCACATCAACACATAAATATCATCTGCTCTATCAAAAAGTCAAAAATAGACACGTAGTTATTCGGTTGATAATTTCAGTTTAGCCCAGTTTAAATTTCTATTAAATTCAAATTTAATCTAGTTCAAATAAAATTGAATAAAATAGAAAATAATAATATTTTATTTAATTTAAAAAAATTAAATAACATTGTCTTTACCCCCGATCTAATCAAGTTTCATGTCTGAAATTCGGTATTGATGGCTATGACTGGATGGCAACGGTAGGAATAATATTAGGGACAATTAACAATAGATTGATTTATAAAGAAAGGGAGGAGAAATGTTGGTAGTATTTGGCAACAGTGATAACTGGGTGTCAGGAGGACTCACGAGATGTGATGGCCAGTCTGGCTTATTGAGGTTCAAGACACACACCACCTGTCGTTGCTAAAAGTAAGAGCAAGATCTCCTCCCTCGGCCATATGATAAATGCCGCAACGCAGGGTTTGTTTTCAGAATCAAATTCATCACACACCAAAAAAAACCTATCGTCATATAATTGCATCAGATTCCACTGGATTTATGCGAAAATATAATAATTCACTAACCTCAATATAATAAGATTTCAACTCTTTCTTTTGTGCTTAAGAATTTTTCAATCCCAATTTAAATTACAATATTAAAACTAAAAAATATATTAGAATGCAGTTTTATATATTATTTTATTATTTAAGAATAAGACTATATTATAGGCCTTTTTAAATCTCGCATCTTAGCAAAATTTATAATAAATGTTATTGTTATTATTGTTCCTATATATTAATCTACATATTTACACGTGAAGTGGAGTAGAAACATTGAGGAAATACCAGTAGACTGATCAATAGCTTCCTAATATATATTCACTTTTTCACAAAATTTGATGATTTACAGAAGAATTACGAGTTTGGAGGCCCGACTTCCAGCTTAGAAGCAATGTTTAGCGTCCAACTAACCATGGAGAGTGATGGTTCTGTGAACTTTGGTATTGAAGAAAAGTTGGTGGACAGCTGGCCTAATATTTTCTTATCTGCCCTTTTACAGTGGCAATGTATAATCCAGCTGTAGCACTATATTCTTTATACCAACTATTGACAATTAGGGAATAAGTTCCTGAAATGTTCTTTCCCATCGTTTAGGAATAGACCAAAATTTTGTAATGACAGGTAATGAATCGGTACCAACATTTTGAATTTTTGGATTATTAAGCATCTATTCCTCTTATTCACACACGGATATGATGAAAAAGGTTGTCATATAACGAGGCTTGTTACCTATTTTGATTTCTCTAGTCTTGTTTGCTGGCTTTATCTCTCACGACAGCGATTACCATGCTGGAAAATGGAGTTTTATTTGCGTCTGTTGACCAGCACTCCATGTGGGTGCAAGTTATTGTTAATCTTAATCTATAGTGGGGACTCATACACGTTTAGCTTCAAGAAGAATCGACGAGAATGGAGCCACGTTATAAGTATTTCCAATGCCTGGGACGCCTTCTGGGACTATGTCATCCGGAGATCCGAGATTGGTGTCCACCTGTAACGTAAGGAGAATTAGTTGGCAGAACCACTCAGAGGAATCTTACAAGTATGGAATCTAGTACTTCATGTAACAAATCATACTGTTTTCTAAGACCTAAGTTGTTGTATCAACAGTACGGTTAAAAAATTAGCGTAAAATTGCGGTTTTAATAGAATAATAAATCATAGAAAACAGTACAACAATATAGATCGTGAGGAAGCTGATACTAGAGGGACAAGATCACAGATTTGGGAACAAAGAATAAAAACCAGCTGTGACAACTTTAGAGCATCTACCAGATATGTAAAAGAAACTAACCACACGAAGCCATCGCCCGTTGGGTGGTGGTGAGGGTATAGAAACTTTAACAAAATAGTCATGTGCGTTGAATGCTAAAAAGATATCTCCCCCGTCATTATCATGAAGCCTGTACAGCAAAGACATATCAAGTGACTCAATGTGGTAAATCGGATCAAATGTCGCCGTTCCGGCCGGGACCGACGTGAGCACCTCGATCCTGATGAACTACTGGTTCCAGGCCGTCGCGGGCCTGGTGCTGCCGCTGGTCGTCGCGTTCGTCCTGGTGCGCTGGGTGGAGCCGAGCCTCACGCCGTACGACCCGGACCGGGAGGTCGACGCCGCCGTCACCGGCGAGGAGGAGCGGCTGGCCGAGGTGACGCCGCTCGAGCGCCGCGCCCTCGTCCGCGCCCTCGTCGCCCTCGGCGTGCTGCTGGTCGCGGTCGCCGCGGCCTGGCTCGTCCCCGGCGGACCGCTGCAGGGTGCGGACGGCGCCCTGATCGACTCACCGCTCTTCGACGGGATCGTCCCGCTGGTGATGGTCGCGTTCCTCGTCGTCGGCATCACCTACGGCGTCGCCGCCGGCACGATCACCACGATCGACGACGTCCCCCGCCTGATGGCCGACTCGGTGAGCGACATGAAGCTGTTCGTCGTGGTCGCGTTCTCGGCCGGCCAGTTCATCGCGATGTTCGACTGGAGCGGCGTCGGGGACTGGGTCGCCGTCGAGGGCTCCACGCTGCTGCGCGACGCCGGCCTCACCGGGCTGTGGGCCGTGCTGCTGGCGTTCGTCATCACCTGCGTGCTGGCGCTGGTGATCTTCTCCGGGTCCTCGCTGTGGGCGGTGCTCTCGCCCGTCTTCGTGCCGGTCTTCGTCGCGCTGGGGATCCACCCGGCGACCATCCAGGGCGCCTACCGGATCGGCGACTCGGTGATGAACCCCGTCTCCCCGCTCAACCCCTACCTCTACGTCCTCGAGGAGTCGGCGCGGAAGTACGACCCCGGCTTCGACATCGGCAAGGTGTTCGCGAGGATGGCGCTGTTCGTGGTTCCCGTGGCGATCTTCTGGCTGGTGATCCTGGTGGTCTTCTACGTCCTCGGCATCCCGTTCGGCCCGGGCGCGTCGGTGCTGCTGTGAGCGGCGAGCACGGCGAGGAGGAGCTCAGCACCGCGCTCGCCTGGCGGCGCGACCTGCACGCCCACCCGGAGGTCGGGTTCACCGAGTTCCGTACGGCGTCGCGCGCGGCGGGCCGCCTGGCCGACCTCGGCTGGCGGGTCGTCGCCGGGCGCGAGGCGATGCCG
>JAOQMM010000006.1:5632463-5644502 GCA_027563515.1 Erythroxylum platyclados
AAGCTTCTAAACATCGATACGCTCACTGAAACCTTCCGATCAACTGTCAAGCGCGTCCTCTTTAATTGCTGTCTAATTTTTATTTCTCAGCAAACTCAGTTAGTACACATTTATAGTCTGACAACCCCTTTTTTCTTTTCTTTTCTTTTTAATTTGTGACTTAGCTGGAGCCATGGGAGCTCTTACAAGTGATCTGGCCACCGTAGCCGCATCTCCACCAGGAATATTGGAAAGTTTGACATTTTTTTAAAAATGCCTTTGCTGTGTTCACATTCTTGGATTTTGCATCTGCTCCTCGGTTTCTAACAACATTGAATCTCATTCCAACTTAATTTGTACCGACGAGACATAGTTAGAAAGTTTTATCCTTTTTTGTTTTTTGGGGTCTAATTGCAACTGGAACATATATTACCGAACTCACGAGTCGTTGCGTGCATGATGGTTTCAAACTTGACTTTTCCTTTTCCCAGTTGTAAATTTCGGTCTTCCAAAATAAAATTAAGACCTATTCCTCTCAACAAGTCCCCGATAGACAAGGCATGCATGCACACTTTGACGCTATAAAATAAAAAGACTAGATCATAAGTTCACCAACAAAAAAGAAGACTAGACCCCGAAGTCTGTCCATTGTTAATGTTTGACCCGGCATAAGTATATTATTTAAGTATCTCAGTGAACAAATTTTACTTTATATACACAATCGCGGCAAAACTGTATTGGTGCTTTGGCTCTTTGGCTTATTTTTAATTTTGTTCTGAGATAATGATATTAATTATCGCAATTTCCTTGTTTAATACCATAATTTAAATTTGATAAGAGCTAATTTGCACACGCCAAAGATTATGGATTGACTTTGTATTAAAAGTAATTGTTTAATATTTACAATTTATTTTTTCTTTTTTATTAGAATTTGCTTAATAATTTTTTTTATTTGTCTTGGATATATAAAAAGAAGCAAAGGGAGATTATCCAAGCCGCCCTCTTTAGACTTGTTTACTTGCATTCCACACCACTTAACTTAATCTACGCAAAAAGATCACAGCCACCGACGGTGGCGGACCCCACAAACTACACTCCTTATCACAACCGTGCATTTGGTCCTGACAGCCGACTTGTCAAATTCCAGGGCAAACCGTCAAAAAAGCTATTTTAAGAAGTCTCCAACGAAACCTCCCATGAAGTATCATGGAAGAATCACCTGAGCTGAGCTCCCTCTTTATATACCAGCACACCCTCTCTGAACACAAAAAAGAAAGAAGAACTCCAACAATGGAAAAGTTTAAGAGATCAAAAGAACTTCTTATCATGGGTCGTGTAAAGCCCGATGGTAGGTGCAAGAAGCACCCGAAGCACCAGCAGTCACCGGGGGTTTGCTCACTTTGTCTCAATGAAAAGCTCTCTCACCTGTTAACTGGAAGCTCTCGTGGTAGGGGTACCAGAAAGGGTTACTCTTCATCTTCTTCTTCTTCTTCTTTGTCTTCTTACTATTCCTCTTGCTCCGATTCTTCTTATTCAACTCCAATGCACCAGTATCGATATTTCCCAAATGGAAAAGGCTCATCATTTTCGTATTTGTTCGGAGGCAAGAAAGCGCTCACTAAAAGTAGATCACTAGCTTTTACTTCGAGAATGAGAAGAGATAAAGTAGGTGATGATGATGATCAAAAGAGAGGTGGGTTCTTTTCCAGGTTGCTACGTCCAAGACACAAGAGTACAGACGAAGGTTTGATTCATTCTAGGAGCACGAGAGAGAGGGTTATCATGGTCACCAACTAGGGTTAATGAGAGTAGTTGTGTTCAACTCGTCATTTGTTCTTTAGTTTTTCTTCAAAGTTCTTTCTCTGTAATCATCAGATCAGAATGTATAATTGTATAAACAGAAAGAAAAGAATATCAGTGAAACAACAGAATCAAGAAGGATATGATTATGAATCGAATGTTAATCTTATCTTACAGCCAACATCGATAGCTGCAGCTTGTGTCATGAGTTGCCGTTTCCTTGTGGTAATTGATGTTGTTTATTCTTTGTATCTGTGAGCATAAGTTATATGTTTTGGAATTCTAAGACAAGTCGTTCAATTCTGTCTCTGTCCACCGATAAGACAAACTTTAAATTTTTGACAACGAGGAAACATGCTGGCAACTCAGGCTACGATACTATTTTGGGCCAATGATACTGCGGTTCCTCTTCCTCGTCGTAGGAAATTTCTTAGCATAAGAAGTTCAAAGTTCAACCAGTTTACTTTGATTATTTTGTAGGAGTCCCTGTGTGCGTACAACCTCCTAGATTCCAGGCAACTTCCTGTGCCTAAAATGTTCAAATCCCTTAAGCTGGCACAACAAACTTGAAAACCAGCTGACAACTGGGGAAATTCCCACATAATCTTTTTGGTCATTAATTACAAAAACAGCAAATGATGATCTGTAAGTTGTTAGGGCAGGGTGTAATTACTAATTACGAAGATAGAAGTTTTAATTGTAAGTACTTTTCAGTTATTTTATTCTCAGAAATCATTTTAATAAGAGGAATTCAAATTTATAATTTTTTTCCCAAAAAGATATTAAACCATCATTTAGATAATAAAATGGTCTCCTTTATAACTTTTGTTAGGATAAACTTGTTGGATATTTTTGGCATTTCCTATAAAATTGGACAAAATTTAATTGCATTTTTTGGTTTTTAATAACTTATCGATTAAGTTATGCAATTTGATCTGGATAAAGATATGCAATTTGATCTGGATAAAGATAATAAAGTGACTCAATAAATGATTTAATTTAATGGGTCGAAGTTCAGAAGGAAAATAGATTCTGATCAGTGTAGACTAGACCCATATCGAACCTGTGATAGGAAACCGAATTACAACATTCCGATGAGCAGATTTCATGAAGGTGGCGGTAGATTTTGGCTTATTTCGACATTGAATTTTTTTTTGAAATTATGAAACCGAATCAAGTGTTTTTCATATTTTTTATTTATTTTTTATTTACATTCAATCTGAGATACATAACTAAGTTTTCGTTATGTATTACAAAACGGACCTAAACTTAACTATTCATTGACTGTATAAGTAGTGAAACCCTCAGATTAGACCTAACCGTTTCTGTAGCTTGAGAAGAGCACACGGATTCATGCACACTCAAGTTAGGACGGAATATTCAAGGTGGCTACACAAGTCTACCGTAAATTGAAAAAGAAAATTAGGGACTTCACATAAATTCCACAAATTCAAACACGTGCGGTGTCAAAGTCAAGATTCGTCAAGAACCTACTGTCCTTTTAAATATTGTGGGATTTCTTGGCCCTGCTATATATGTTTAACATGGGGTTAAGGTTATTGGTTGAAACTGAGAGTTAAGAATCAAGGGCCACATCAATTTTTGCCCTTATACTCTAAATGTACACCATGTATGATATTATGGGTATACAAATACTCTACTGTTTTATTATATCGCCTAATCAATGAACTTGATTACTGAAAATTGATTGAGAGTGGATCTTATTTATCACAAAAGATTTGTGACAGCTCTTCTATATCACAAGTTCATTGAGTACATAAACGAACTGCGCAGAAGGCCCACAACTTATTACGTTGTTTGTGATGTCTTAAGAATAATAGTTTCGCATAATAGTGCCTTGTATTAATTGATGTAACATCTAAAATTTAGGAGTTGGTATGGCCGCAATACACTGATAAGTTCTGTAAGAATACGACCAAAGGTTTACAAAGAAACTTACCGTAAATAACGAAAATAACAAATGGAAAATTCTTTTATAATGTTCTTGACTCACTCACGATATATTGAATCTATGAGAGGTTTAACTTGATTCTACCGATTCAAGTGTTTTTGCTCAATCAACAATAAAAGATGGTGATTCTCCAATAATCTTCAAGATTTTTCAATAATCTCATTTAGATTTTCTAACAATCCTCTCTCTGTCATTTTAGATTCTTCTTTACATACTTATAAAGAAAAAACTGATCAGGCAATTACCAATAATTCAAGATTGGAACAAAACATTTTATCTACTGGTAACTAACAACAATTACCGTATCCCAAGACTTGAATTTAAATATTGGTACTTGCCATGGGCGGATAATCATAAATCATATATGCTAACATTTTCAAAGTAAAAAGTCAAAAAAGAAAAAAGAATATGCAATGGATCTAGTAGGCTGGTCCGTCGAATGCCAATCAAAGCTGTGGAGGGAGAAACCTATTTTTACCTTGCATATATAGGTGCCTATGAGTTGATTTCGTGAAACCCACAGGAAATTGTAACCCAGGCCCAAAAATCCTTTCAATGAAGATGCCAAGCTTATCAAAATATCACATCCTTTTATCATAGTTAACATCGCATTAAACATTTTTGAGTTTAATTCTTAAAGGGTCTTTAATTCTTTCTCTCGTTCGTTCGCTTTGATATCCCAATCCTCTTCTCACAACATTCAAACATGTAGTGCCAAGCTTAATTCATATATCTTGATGCTACAGAGAAACCAAACATCAACCTGAATTTACAGAAGAGCTTTAAATAAAGTTGTTGGATGCAAGGAATAGTGGTATTTAGTACTCTCAAGCTTTCCACATAGACATCAGAATGGAGACATATGAGTAGTTGTATTGATTGGTACATCTGTAACTTATTCAGCGTAATTGTCTCTTCTGTTCATTTCTAGTTTTCTACCGCTCTTTGAATAATAACGTCAGCGCTTTGTCAGTTTGTTGTGGCCATCTATTTTTTTTTTTCATGAACATATTTCTTCCGTCAAAACCAATTAAGCCTTAATGATTCAGCAAGCACTATCTTCCAAGGAATTCTTATGTCAATCATCCAGATCGATTTTACATTTACTTTCAGTAGAAGTAAAATGTTAATCAGGAACAAGGGGGTCTATAATGGGTTGGTACCAGATCTCTTTATATGAAGGTTGAATAAGGATTGTCTCAAATATACAAAATTATTACGAAGCTAATCATGATTGTATCGCAAGCAAAGTTATGAATATCATATCAAATTTGATATTAAATTTGGTTTTGATAAGGTATGATATCAATATCAATTAATATCAACATCGTTTTGAATAATTTTTTAAAATTATAAAATGATTTCTAAATTTTTATAAAATTATAAAATAGTTCTTGAATATATAATTATATCATTTTTTGCTGCAACTATGTTTCAAGAAATTATAATAATATAAAATTGACATAATAATTATTTTTATTTTATTAATATTATTTTTTATATTTTTCATATAAATAATAATTACAACAATTAAAAAAAGAAAAAGATCGTTTAACTATCATATATGTATATAAAACTAAGAATAATTCTACAAAAGTTTAGGCTAACTGCATAAGTGATATGTCAAAAAGGAGATGGGGAATGTGATGCAAACCACTCAATCAAATTCTACACAAGTTCAGGCTAATTGCATCTCTTGTGTAAGTAGATAGATTTGTCAAGTGCTCTTGTGATGTTGTCTTATTTGATTTTTTTTTGGAGACTTTTGAAGCAAGACTCCTTTAAGCCAATTTCTTTTGGTATATACATGAGATAATTTTTCATATTCTGGGTAGTTTTAATACTCTTAAATGACCCAATGTTCAGTAATTAATGGATAATAATTTCCTCATTTTTTGGTAACTGCCAATGTCCTTAATGGAGTACATTGATATATTTTTTACACTTGTAAAGTTTTGGGTCCCTAAGTTCCTTTTATCCTTCCATACACCATCAATTGGTGACTGAGAGCTTAGAAGAATTTCAAATGTAGAACTTTCAAAATTTTCCAAGCAAGAACGTTAATGGCAGGAGGTATATCAATTTCTTCCGTATTCAGTTTATTTATGACTATAACGTATATTACTATTAAATATATGTTAAATTGGCTTACATTTAGAATCAAAGCGATAATAACCTCTGCCTTGTTTTAGTTTTTGGAGAATTTTGAATTCTGAAAAATTTTCATATTCAAAATTGTACATTTTAGAGTTTTTTTTGTAATTTTTTTTATTAAAGGTAGAAATATTCAATTAAGTATTTTGGAAATGTTTCTAAATTTAAAACATCAAATTTTGTTGTGCTTTTCTAATCTGGTTTTGTTTAGTATCTAACGAGTCACGAATCGGGTCGTTATGACCCGATAAAAGGTTGAAGAAGACCCTTCTACCAAATGATGTCATTTGTTTATTAAAAGAAATCTGGTGCAATAGAAAGTCTCAACCCGCGCCCATATGGGGCACATGATGAGTCTTTGCCAATTAAACTAAAGGTGATAACCTTATAAGCATTGAAATTACATTCATATAAAAACATTCACAGAAAAATTCTATATAAATCAAGTTATGCAGTTGCAAAGGCTCAAACTCGGGTCTATATAGGGCGCACAATGAGCTTTTGTCAACTGAACTAAAGGTGATAACCTAATAAGTTGTGCGTTGACTTCTATTTATGTAAAATGTTGAGGAAAAACTTCTATGAATCATGTTATTAATTTTTATTCACATAATTATTATGTCCATAATTTAATATTGTGAATAAAATTTTGGATAAAATGTTTTAATGATTAATTATTAAGGTTTACTATGTATTAAAATTATATATTTATGTACTTAATACATAAAGTGTTAAGACATTTAATTGTAGTTAATTATTTTAGTAAAATAAATTTTATTCCATAAGAATTTTTATTATATTTGAATGATTAATTATAATATAATTTGATAGTTTTATCATAAAGTTTAATATAAATCTCCTTGAATTAAAAATTTAGCTCATAGGCAATTTTAATATCATTTGATTTATGTCTTTTAAGTTATATTTTATATTGGTAACACATATATATAGTTTATTAGCCTCAATTTATTGATAAGTAGCATGTATGTTTAAATTATGCAACTATTTAAACTGTTAGTTTTTCTTATACAAGTTGTAAAATTACTGAATTAAGGGGTAAAAACTATAAGATTTGGAAGGAGAAAATTTTTCTTCATTTGGGGTGGATGGATATTGATTATGCTATCTAAAAGAATAAACCACCTAAGGTAACTGAGGCCAACACTGGAGCTAAATTTGCTCTTTATGAACGTCGGGATCAATCTAATCACCTAAATGTGATATTCATAAAAACCAAAATTTTTGTTGGCATTCATGGTTCCGCAGAACAATATGACAATATCCATGCTCTATTGAAGGCTATTGATGAGCAATTCAAAATTTTTTAAAAAAAGCACTTGCCAACACTTTGATTATGAAGTTTTCATCTATGAGGCTCGCCGGTGTCTAGGTGTGCATGAGCTCATCATGAAGATGAGGGATATTGCATCTCAGTTAAAGAAACTTGAGGTTAGGATGTTTGATTCTTTCTTCGTACGTTACATTTTGAACACCCTTCCACCACCATATGGACCCTTTAAAATCTTTTATAATACATAAGGATAAGTGGTCTATAAATGAATTAATGACCGTGTGTGTTCAAGAGGAAGAGAGATTGTTGATGGAATAGAAAGAGAGTTTGTAGAGTGCACATATGATTGTTCAAGGAAAGAAGAAAAATCAAGTCAACTCAAAGAAAAAAGGTCAAATACCGGCCCAAGTTGACATTAAGAAGAAATCCAAGTACTTCTTTTGCAAGAATAAAGGACACATGAAGAAGGATTGTGTCAAACATAAGGAATGACTTAAAAATCATAGCCAGTAATACATTTTTATAAATATAAATGGAAGTATGAAATTATATAAAGATTTTTGAAAAATATTCTCTTATTAATTAATCAGTCTTTTGTTTGAACCCTTTTGCTACAAGTCTTGCTTTGAATCTTTATATTATCCCATCCAAATTTAGCTTGGTCTTATATACCCATTTGCAGCCAACTATGTGTTGTCCAGGTGGAAGGCATACTACTTCCCATATATCATCATCTTTTGAAGCATGTAGCTCTTCGGTCATCGCCTTCCTAAAATGTTCCATTTACACAACCTTATGATAATAAGTGGGTTATTGTAAAGTTAAAAGTGTATATACAAAACAACTGTGTCTTTGGGAGAGGGTAAATGTTGAGGGAAAATTGGAGATACGGTGTTTAGTTGTCGATGAAGAATTTTTTATTAAGGTTATGTTGATATATCGAGGTATTTTAGAATTTCTAATTATCTTATTGATCATCTGAAAGATTGTGGAAGGCTAGTGGGTTGACTTGATGATTGAATATGAAGTGATTGAGTTACTGAAGTAAGATTATCTTATGAGGATGACGTAGGGAATAAAGTGATATTATCAATAAAAGATCTCAATCCATTTTCAAGCTCATTCATATCACTACTATGCAAATGTGATGTACTCTACGGAATGTCACGGTAAGTAGTATCAGGGAAGGAATGATAATGAACATTGAGCGTGTTAATATGAGATGAGTAATTGGAATCAAGAGGAAATATATGTTCACGAAAAACAACATCTGTTAAGAGAAAGAGTTCATGACTATCAACATCATATACTTTATACCCTTTAATGCCAATAGATATCCAATAAAAACACATTTTGCTATAGTTTTGAACTTTGTATGTGATTATAAAGTATTGAAGCAAAAAAAAGAGAATCCTAGACCTTCATGTGCATATAGAAAGGTGGTTTGCCAAGGAGTTTTTCATAAGGTGTCAGATTTTACAATATTTTTGTAGCTATCCTATTGATTATATAATAGTATGTTAGTATGGCGTCCCCCTAGAATTTTTTAGGAAGTTTATATTGAAACATAAGGGCTCTAGCAACAACAAGCAAATGCTGATGTTTTCTTTCAACCATAGCATTTTATTAACGAGTTTCAACACATGATAATTGATGTGTAATTCCATTTTTCGCAAAAAATGATTTTATGTCAAGTTTTTTGGCATTGTTCGATCTTACTAGCTTAATTTTCCTATCAAATAGAGTCTTAATCAGATTATAAGAGCTAGGTAGGATAAACTAAACATCTGACTTGTGCCTCATAAGATAAACCCAGGTGACTTTAGTGAAATCATCCACCAATGTAAGGAAATAGTGATAACCATTAATTACAGCATTAGAATATGGTCCCCATACATCAATAAGTAGTAATTAAAAAGGGTGTTTAATGTTTTTGACATGAGAGGGAAAATGAAGTCTCTTTTGTTTTTTCAAAGGAAAAATTTCACAAACTTTATTGAAATGAGAAATTATATCAAGTTTGGATTTATGTCTTACACTCAATCTTCATGAGCAACATGAATAAGCCTATAATGCCAAATATCAAACAATGATGACTCTGAAATACACAATGTTTAAATGAAAACACAAAGGAAAACTTGTGAGTTTTTGTAAATTTACTGACAGATAAGAGGTTGAACTTGAAAAAGGATATGTACATAACATTGTGTATGTGTAGTGACCAAGAGAGTGATACTGAACCTAGATGTGTGACTTGAGTCTTTTGTCCATTTGGCGTCTAAACATATAGATCTTTAACATGCTTGACATTGTACAAAAGTGAAATAGTGCTGCACATATAATCAGAAGCACCTGTATTTAATTCCCATTTATCATGCAATAATGTTATAGTAGCTTGAAATTCATTAAGTATGCTTATGGTGAACGAAAAGCGTAGTCTGAGAGTTATACTTACAAAATTGGAATAGTGTCTGTTAATTATACCACTTGGTTGTGTATTGTGTACACCAGAGTTAGAGGTTGATGATTGAACTATTGAAACATTTTATTGTGCTTGTACCATTCCTTGTCCACTTCGAAGTGCTAACAATCTTTGCATCTGATTCTTAGTTAGTGTCATTGGAAATGTTTCTTGTATTTGAGTAAATTCACTAGTTTTGCTATTCGCAAAATCACTTCTATCAAACCTAATTGCATTAACAAATGTCTTCCCTTGTCTTTTTGATTTGTTAAATTTGAAGTCAGAAGGAAAAACCAATTATTTTATAACATTTTTCTTTTGTATGTCCTTTCTTTCCATAATGACTGCAATGATTTCTTATTTCCCTTTCTTATTATGTTCTCTGAGAGATGCTAGAGTAGATGATTTAATCAAGAGTGAGATAGACCTTGTATCAATATTCGAGACTCATCTCTCAACACCATATTATAGGCCTTTTCTAAGGTATGAACAGGCTTCATCAATAAGACCTGTGAAGTTTGATGAGAGTATGACTCATTTAATCCATTCAACAACTAAAAACAATAGCCTTCAGTTGTTGTTCCACACAATGCTGGAAACATTGTGGATTGTAACTTCAGTGAGGGTAAGGTCTATACCTAAGTTCCTCAAGAATCATGGTTAGTTATGTGTAATATACATCAACAGATTTGTTCCGTTGATCTAACATGAATAGATCATATTGTAATTTACATACTTGATTATCATTAGTGTTAACCAAAGCGTTTTTTGATTAGTTCTCGTATTCTAGCAGTTGAATCTATGTAAAATACTATTAAAGCTAGAGACTGAATCGTAGATTTCTGTAACCAGGAAGTGATTAAATTGTTACATCTCCATGCATTGTAAAGTGAATCATTGATATCTGGTTTAAAAATTGTACCATCAATGAAATCAATCTTATTTCTGATTGAAAGAGCTATAATAAATTATCTACTCCATGTTGCATTATACAGTGCACTGAGTTCTGGCGATGTAATCAACATGTTGTGATTATCTGCTGGATGAATGAAAAACAGAGAGTTCGGGTCTTCCATTGGTGATGAAGCTGAGCTCTGATTCGACATAAAGACTCTGAAAAAGTATAACAGGCAACTTTAGTGTTAATTAAGCTATCCTTGAAACCTCATAATCAAGTAGCTTTGATACCATATTTGAACTTTGGAGAATGCAAAAGGTAGAATGAGAGATTGAGTAAAATCATGAAAGGCTCTCTTACTTCATTCATTTCACTTAGCTGTATATATAAAGAGTAACTGTTATAAGTTACAATAAAATAATGACTTCTTTAAGTAATTGAACTAATTATTTTATTGTCATATACAACTGATCTAACTAACTTATTCTTGCTTTGATTCCTTCTTTTTTCTTCCAAAAATAGATTTTCGCTTTTCTTCTCACATAAAGATTAAGGAGAAACTCTATCCAACTAAATAGGTGTTTGGTGAAACAGAAAAATATATTTGTAATTAAATATTTGATATAATTAATAGTTTATTGTTAATAACTAGATAGTAATTGATTTTATTTTTTAATGGAAACAACAATTAAATAACAAAAAACCTAATTATGTTTTAATCACATAAAATAGACTTTTGCATCTATTAAATATGCATTTTAGTTGAAAGTAAATGCATATGTATAAAAACATATCAACTAATATTTCATAGTTTGTACTTTATTTAGGAGTTTAAAAAACAGAAATTTCAAAAGAGAAAAAGACGCTACAGTAGGCCTATTTTATTAAGACAACAAAGTAGATAAAATCTTTAAAAACCATAAATAAAATTAGTATTCATCTATGGAATTAGTTGATTAATTATGGAAAGAAGTTTAGTTTGAGCACTCTCATCAATTATGACTTCAACTTATTTGTTAAAACAATGTGAATTTTTTACTGTCCTGTACGGGACACTAATATTTACAAATGTTAAGTGGAGCTGATCTTTATTTAGAGAGAGCAGAATCAAATATACCTTCACATCAGAGCTATTCATCTTGTTCAAATAGTATATTTATTATTTATAATAACTACTAATTTTCTTTATTTTGTTATTTTCGAGTATCTTATTTTAAGGTTCAGATCCTTTGTATCACTTAATCTATTATAACTTCATTTTCATCCAAAAATAATGTTATTTTATATGTAAATAAACCTAAAATAACGTCATTTTAGAACAAAAATAGGATTAAAATAGGTCAAATGATAAAGATCTGATGCCATTATCCTATGCTGATATATAGTGGAGATTTCGGTTGCATGTATTTGCTCCATTACCAGCTTCAAAATATGAAGAGGGATTTGAAAGCAAGCCGAGCGTGATCATGAGTGCCGTGGTTGAC
>JAOQMM010000006.1:5654769-5672444 GCA_027563515.1 Erythroxylum platyclados
GCTTTGAGGGATTTTGTTTTTAAGGAAAAGCTCCTTTTATTTGGTCTTTTGGAAACACAAATACAGTTAGAGAATATCATATTCTGTTACAATCCACCCCCAAAAGCTAGCTCAGCTACTAACTAATTAACTAACTCACTCCTCTCTGCCCTCTATTTCTTTCTCCTAGAATATACCCTCTATATTGTAGGCTTATGTAAGTTATTACCCCCCAATCATATCAGGCCTAACAAGAACCAACCAGATCAGTGGATGGATGGCCCAATTGGAAGAAACTAGAGGATCAGGAAAAGATAACACAAATCTCAGTAACGAGCAAGCGCACTCCACCACCATAGACTCAACATATCTTCTCTCTTGCTCTCAAAGTTTACTAACTCCAAGCTCCTCTGCATTACTGTTTTTGTCGCGGAGAGCAGTAGTTGAAGAACAAGATGGGAGTTTCTTTCTTGTCCACAATGCCTTCTCTTGTTCACGTCCCATCACTTGGAGCTACCACTCGATGCCCCTCCCAATCCCAGACTGTGAGTTTGGTTCACTCAACTTTTTTCATTATAGAAATGTGGGCAAGTTTTCTGGTACAAGTTATATATAAATACTTCTGCTTCTCTTTATATGAATGAGAATAGGGTGCTATAAGGTGCGGTAAGACTGAAACTGATCTCTCTAGCGGAACCGGAGTCCGGCGTAGAGATGTTTTGAAATGCTTCTTAAGTGCCTCCATCGGTATGGTAAGAGAGACTTTTTTTATTACTGAAAAATAAATTAGTTACATCCACAACGTTGGCAAGCTTGACGGCATAAATAATTGTATAGTACAGCTTTGCAAGGAATTTAGGTCCTAAAATTTTCGTATACAATGTGAGCCATAAACGTATCTTTTTCTTTTATACTCTTTCCTCTTAACTCATATTATAGCTTGATCAAGTAGGTTGATGTAGAAACCTTTATAACCATGTAAAAATTTGCTTCAGAAAACTCAGAAATCCAATTTGGAATGATATGATGATGAGTTTTTGCCAGTTGTGATTTGATCCTAGGGAATTGTATCAAGCTCAGGATCCTTTGTCGAAATGGCTAATGCCGCTGATATTGTCCAACGTAGACAACGCTCTGAATTTCAATGTAAGTGCTTCAAAGATTAGCTTTCCATGTTATAAGACCAGCTGGAGTTCTGCCTAATTTCCTTTTCTTTCCTGCAGCAAATATCAAGCAGACCCTTTCCACAGCAATAAAGGTAAGCGATAAGATCATGTCTGCAAGTCTTGATTTATCTCATCATCCTTGCCTTGTGTTTTAAATTTCGCTGTTCATGCATAAATCTCAGGGGAAACCTGAACTCATCCCATCTATACTTCAATTGGCACTTAACGATGTTATGACTTATGATAAGGTCAGACAAAACATTTACCTCTCACTGCAGTGAAAAAGAAAAACAAAGTTGACAAGAGAACCTAATTCAGTGACCCTCCTTTGATTAAGTTTGCAGGCTACAAAATCTGGTGGTCCAAATGGATCCATAAGGTTCAGGTATTTATTACATACAAGAAATCAGATGTTTAATTATGTATCAAATTTATAGTTTGTCTCTTTTTAACAAGTTCTGAGTTGGTCCCTTTTACGTTCATACTATAACGGAAGTTAGTTTAGTATTTCAGCAACTTTTAAGTGCTTCTTTTCACCTTGTTGGTTCCTTCTTGATTGCATGAAGCTCAGAGATAAGCCGACCTGAAAATAAGGAACTCTCTGCAGCAATGAATTTGTTGGAGGATGCAAAGAAAGAGATAGATTCATATTCCAAGGGTGGACCCATCTCCTATGCAGATCTTATCCAATATGCAGGTTATATTCTCAAGTTGGTTTCGTGTTCCTAATTACATCGTTGTCATATGAGGCATTGCATGAAGACAAAATGAAGCGAGTTAGTTCCTTGATTTTTCTTGTTCTTTTCAGCACAAAGTGCCATCAAGTCTACATTTCTTGCTTCTGCCATTCGCAAGTGTGGTGGTAATGAAGAGAAGGGAGCCTTACTATACACTGCTTACGGTTCAAATGGACAGGTCCTTTTTTTTTTCATTTGATTGCGTTATAATGCAGTTGTATAAACTGCAGCTTCACCTATGGAAATTGCATCCTGTAGACTATACTAAAAATTGTTGCATCATACGTAAAGACTACTGGACGAAATTTGATTGGTGTAACACAAAGAGGTGCCAACATATAACATGAACATTTGATTCATCTGCAGTGGGGTTTGTTTGATAAGCAATTCGGGAGGACTGATGCCCAAGAGCCAGATCCAGAGGGGAGGGTCCCCCTGTGGGAGAAAGCAACCGTAAAGCAAATGAAAGACAAATTTTTAGCAGTAGGGTTTGGTCCCCGACAGGTATGTTCTTGAGTTGTTTCCACAGAAAGAAAGCACATGTTGCCTTCGCTGGAGAGATATTGTACTAACAATAGAAAGAGATGCATTATCGCAACTGATCTTGCTGTATTCTTGCATTTCTTGGTTTGCCAGTTAGCTGTAATGTCTGCATTTTTGGGTCCTGATCAAGCAGCTACTGAGGCTTTACTGGCTACTGACCCTGATGTTGCACCATGGGTTGTCAAGTACCAACGGAGTCGGGAGACGGTGTCACAGACAGATTATGAGGTCTGTGCAATAATTGCTGAAAGATTGCACAGATCACCTAGTTTGTAGAAGCATTCATGTCCTAGTATTTGCTTTTGATGAATTGGTTATCTTCTTTCTTATTCTTTGTGTGCAAATGGTTTCCATTTCAGGTTGACCTGATAACTACAATCACTAAATTAAGTTCCTTGGGCCAACAAATCAATTATGAAGCATATACCTATCCTGTGCGAAGAATTGATGTTACCAAACTGAAATTATAGAGGAAGCAAAGGGCATTCAAGGACCAGCAATCTTCGTTTTGCATAGTTTTTTTGGCATAGTTATGCTGCGTTAGACTCTGTAAACAGCAGTTACCTCAAGGGAATTTTTTTTAAAATAAATTACCCTCAAGTATTGCATTAGATCATTGGAGATAGTATTAATTACTCTACACTAACCAGAGTGCATCCCTGTGTCCCTAATTCCGATAACTGTGGCAATAGTTAAACTTTCCTTTATTTGAATATTGTCAAACATGAGATGACTGTCCCTGTACCCTAGCAACTCATAAGGGGTATAAACAATTCATATACATGTGTAACCAAGGGGCATACACAAGACAATAAACAATTTATTTAACCTCGAGTGTTGATGTTATCTTCAGTCTACGCCACCTAACAACAGTTTTATACATCTGCCAAGGGTATTATCCAAATGTCAAGACAAATGCTTGGATTCTTCTGACCTTTCTCCTGGGCAATTACTCTTCCTCACTGTTGTGACTAAACGGCAGTGTGCTTCTCTGTAACGAAACAGACCTTGTATTTCCTTATCTTCTGGTACCAAGAAAGTCCACCCGACTAATAACGGACACTCCCTCAGGTCGTAAATCCTCCCACTGCTGATATCTTCCAAATGTGCCGTCCATTAATGATTCCAGCACAAAGCCAACTAAAGTGATCCAAATTATCCCCTTGGGGATTTAGGAACTATAGACTCCAGCCCACCCATGAATGGTCTCAACGGCTCGGGGATAATGACACTGCCATCTTCCTGCTGGTAGTTTTCCAGCAGGCAGACTATCATACGAGGAACTGCACAAGCTGTTGCATTTAGCGTGTGGACAAAAATCGGTGGAGCAAGGTTGCCTTTTCCCTTTTTAGGATTCGTTGCAGTGGGTGTTGATGGGCGATAGCGGATTCCTAATCTGCGACTCTGGTAATCAGTACAATTTGATGCACTTGATATCTGTTCCGTAGGACATCATCATGTCAAACACCAAAATTGAACAACCGTAAAGATTCTGAGTTAAAAGGAAGAGTTGCAAACCAAATAAAAGGGATGTCTATAGACAATGACAAAAGGAGTTTCAGAAAGTAAGTGGAACAAATTTAAAGGTGTCTTAGTTAATGAAAACTGACATAATTTTAATACCTCACCATACCGTCCCAAGCCAGGCATCCATGCCTCCACATCAAACTTGCGGTAAGCAGGTGCACCTAAATCCACAGAGGCCATATCCAAAGTTCTGTAGGGAATATGAAGATTAAAACAAGTGAATGGAAACAAAATTAGAATCAAACAATCACCCAAGAATTACAGAACCACCAACTTGTAATGTAAACCAAGTGATGAGAAGAGGTCTTCTTCAATCTTGATGAGCTCCTCGTGGTAGAACTCACTCTCCTCTGGTTGACAAAATATGAACATCTCCACCTTGCTGAATTGGTGGACACGATACAGACCCCTGTTCCAAATGGCAACATCTTCATTGTTCATCCAAGAATTTCTAACACAATATGTGGATACATGGACGGAAAACATAAACCAAATACACAAGGAAAAAGCTAATATTCAAACAAGTAAAAAGCTCACATGAGTGAGTAACCATATGTGCTTTATGTGCCATAAGTCTCAGATGATAATGGTACACGTTATATTCTAACATCTATTTTGATCATAAATATATGCACAATACTTTTTTATCATTCTCAAAGAACATCATATCAACTAAGCATGTACTTATTAGCAGTTATTTTGACACCAGTTACTAAAGATAAGTTTCAGTTAGTTTCATCATCAGCAGGAGCAGTTATTATTTTCTTTCTGATATGAACAGAATATATATCAGAGGAAACTCTTGTAAAAACAATGCACGGAAGTTACAGAATATAAACTTCTTTCTGCATTCTTTGAAAGAAGATTTCAAGTTTGTATAGAATTGTTTAGTAGTGAAGCTCACTGCAGATAGATCCAGTGTAGAAATCCTGTATAGCCAAGAGCACTAACACTCATAAATATGGAATTGTACCCAATGCGACTTTGGCCTCTATTAACTAAAGACCATATCATGGTTTGTGGGAAGGAAATCTGGAATAGGACCTCAGTCATGCTAGTGGATGTTCCCAAACAATAATGCTGGACACAGATAATTCACTGGAGGCCCTGCGGGCAAAATTACAAAAACTTAAAATATACCAACATTAGCCAGATATTACCTGGTTGCAGTGCCTGCAGCACCTGCCTCTGTACGGAAGCAATGGGAAAAGGCAACATATTTCAATGGTAGTTGTGACTCAACAAGGATGCTATCCATATGTATTCCACCCACGGGAATCTCAGCCGTGCCTATGAGGCATTGGTCACTATACTCAATGGAGTAAACCTGTCAATCATCTGAAGCAACTAAGTATGTAACAATGAATTCACCTGTCAATCATCTGAAGCGACTAAGTATGTAACAATGAATTCAAAGACCAAAGCTTTATAGTGGGCTTGCAATAAGGAGAAAGAGAGGCTATTCCCTATTTTCGGTTGAACGTTAGCCCATTAGGCTCCTATTTGTACCAAAAAGAAAAGACCAGAGTGCTATAAGATACAACAAAAAGGAAGAACAAAATCTTTCGAAAGATGTGCCCTTTGCTTGCTGGTAACCTGGGCTCTGAAGCAATGTTGATAAAGGATGCAACCAACCAACCAAATATTTGCAATCAATTCCCAACCATAAGTTTGGTCCATGGGTGCCCACCATATGGTGCAAAGTTTCTCAGCTTCACAGTCGAGATGTTGAGTTACATAATCATTGCAAATGAACTTAGAATCAATTAGTAAGTCTATAAATTAATGAGGCAGGGAACCAACCTGTGTATTATCTCCTCGAGGTTGGAAGCCACATTTTTCAACAACTGAGGATCTTACAATCTCTGGGGTTGTTAGAGGTGTGAAGCCCCTTTTCATGACTTCTGACAGAGTCCAGTTGATAAGGGCCATTTCTAGCATAACTGCTTCATTCTTGAGATAGTAGAATTTCGACCCACTGACCTGCTCAGCCAGAAAAAGTAATATGCATACTGATCAGAAGCCAATCTTCTTATGCAAAAACCAAAACTAAAGATTCCAGGGGCTGATCAAAGCAATGGAATCATAGAGCTCTAATGAACAATTACTTATGCGTATAAAAAATAATGACACCATGAATGTATTCAAAAGGGGCAATGACGAGGCATGTGTTTGTTTATCTTTTCTGCTGTGCCAGACAAATTTTGTAATTATTCCCAAGGAACGTCAGGTTAACCAAACTAAAGTACAGATGGTGTATGTTAGAGACAAAAACAGGGTGCTCTCCTAATTGAGAACTAGTGAATCCTGCAAAGAAGATGGCTTTTGCTTTGCAAGAACATAAGCGATCAAAAAAGTCAATAAGAAGCCATCTAGGTCATTATATAATCAAACTTGTTACCAAAACTTTAGCTTTGGTCTATAAGTAACCTACATGAAATGCTTTGGTACCATCGATCCAATAGATGCAGTAGCACCTTAAATCAGATAGAAATAATACCTCGGCAGCTGAATCAAAATCAAAGAGGTCCAACTCTTTGCCAATTTGAAGATGGTCCTTCACAGGAAAACTGAACTCACGTGGTGTACCCACCTACAACAGAACATAAAAGTTTAACTTCATTGCATAATTCTTTCAACAACCACAACCACATCTGCATGCCCAGAACACACAGCAAGAAGTAGTCGGTGGTGTTACCATTTTTCTGACTGTGGAATAATCTTCATCCCCGATGGGAACATCCGGATGTGTCATGTTAGGAATGCATTGCGCTTCCTGCTGAAGTTCATCAGTGACTTTTAGCAGGTCTTCTTCCAAAGTTAGGAGTCCTTCCTTCAGATTCTTTCCTAAATACAGAACAAAGATAACAAAATTTGAGCCATTAGGAGATAAATAAGAAGAAAAACAAGATTAAATCTTCCAGTAATACCTTCCTCAACGAGTTTTTGACGCTCTGAGGGCTCTAATTTTCCTTTCATCTTATTGGCAACCGCATTCCTTTCTTCCCTAAGCCGCTCAACTTCCTGTTATACGGGAATCTGAAATTAGATGAAATGCTAAGCAAATCAGTTCCTTCTTTTCTTTTTATTTTTTTCCCGAAAAGGACGACCTTTTGGAGGGACAACATTTGGTCATAGAGGCGAAGCACAAGATCCAAATTAGCAGCGGAGTTGCGATTCTTGATGTTGAGAGCAACAGCATCTTTATTATTTCTTATCCACTTGAAATCTATTGCTGCTTTCCATTGCGCCTTCACCACTAATATTTTTAACTCAACTCAATGAAGCTCAGAACAAAATTAAAGATTAAGAAGAAAAGGAAAGCGATAAAATTCAACACCTCTGCTGTCCGTCACTGGAGCCACCTGAACAGCAGCAGCAGCCGTAGATAATGCTCGAGGCAGACGTTGGCATGGTGGAGAGTATCTGTGGCGGGAAAATGAAATAGGGACAAAGGTAGTGGAAAGCGATTTGAAAATGAAGCGCGACGGAGAAGAAGATGAGGGAGTGGCAGCTAGCTTCAGCGTCTGCAAGGTGGTGCCACAATAAAACCCCATCTCTTTTATTTCGCTGATGCTGAGGTTCTGTGCTTCGTGTCCTTGATAGATTGACTTATCAAAAATATATATAGATATATGATTTCTGAAAGTCGTTCACTTGTATATGAATTTTGTTTTGGGCTAATTTTGGGCTTATGAAAAATCTCTCGTTTCAAAAAATTTCTTCAAAATCTTCTATTGTTAATGAGACAAATCTCCTCTTAAATTTTTATTTTAAAAACATTGGGGTGAAAAAACGAAATCCTTCCCTAAAACTTTATAAAAATTCTCCAATATTTGAAAGTTTCATAAAACAATCCTTATATTTAATTTTGTAAAAAAATCTTAGCGATGACTTTTGTTAAAAATACTAACAGAAATTCCCATGTAATAAATTTTGTTCATCTAAACTAATTAAATTTAAGTAATGTAGATTCCAACTTGAAAACTCTCACTCAACCCAATCTTAACCTGAAAACTCCCACTTAATCCTCCTAACTTGACTTTTCCTACCCTTTAAATATCTAAATAAACTAATCTTATATTTTTTCTCCAAATCAAAAAATCTTTGCATTGTTGGTGACTAGTGAATTAGCCGAAGAAGATGTATCATTGTTAAAGTCATCTCTTATCCACTTCAAACACTACACTACAACTGTGACTTTACTCATTCATCTCCATATCCCTTTTTCAAAACTGCTACTTCTCAAGTCTCCTGTAGAGATAACATTGGGTCAGGCTAGTCTCTGGTCAAAAGGGTCTAATTTTGGTCAACTGAGCCGATCCTATTGACTTCAAGTCGGACTAACTTCGAGCATAAATGGTCATCCCTAGTTTCTAGCAATCTCCATCTCGTTAAAGCTATTGCTTCTAAGGTCTCTTTTTCTTCATTTATCTTACTAAATATATACATATGATTAGCTAATTAAGTTCTTTTTCTACCATATATGTGTATGCTTTTATCGAATTCTCGATCGCATTGTCCTTTCACTTGCTTTGCATTGTTTGCATTATTGTGGATTCTATAATGCGATGCTTCTATTGCTAATCATTTATTCTTTATATTTTAGCTATTGATAGTTTTTTCTTTTGTTATCGTTTACTCTTACTAGTCCATGCCATTAAACTCTTTAATTATCTTTTGGTTGGAATTCCAGTCATTTGTATCATTTTTTATATGATTCTTTCATATTCTTAGGGAATCACCTACTAATTTTATCAAATGTTTAAAAACAAGGTTGACTTGATTGTAGAGTCAATTGGTTGACATTGGTGTTTGCAGGTGAGGTTGGGAATGAAGTCGACCCTTGCAAAATGAATCTTGAAGAAGTTGGAGTTCAAAAACTTATAAAATTTATGTAAATTTGGCATCTTAATTGTTTAGTTTAAACATTATATTGTGTTTCTTGAAATGTAGATCATAGATATCGTGTTTCCATTTTTTGCAGCTTTTTTGGTTTAAAGGTTGGTTTACATCTCTTTGGATTGTTGCACTTCTTCTATAATAGGTGATTCTAGCTACTGTCCTTTCCATTCCCTTTGGTTATCAATGGTTTTGTGTAGAACATCCAAGGTAGATTATGGATGACATAAGACAAGTCCTTTCTATTTATGTTTTAATGCAACGTCTATATCAAGTTCAACGCCAAAATTTTCAAAGAATGTCCCAAGTGGGCCAGAAATTGTTTGAGGCACCACTTTGATGCTCAATTAGGGTAGAACCGACTTTTGGGATACCATATATAGACAATAAACATATAACCATCCTTGTAACAGTAACTAATGTAAGATTGTCTTTATTTCTAAGATCCTGCCTAAAACAAACTACAGTTTTATTACTATCCATACTAGAAATTCTTAGATTTTAGGATTAATTTATAGCTTTAAGTCTCTTAAGATCTAGTTAAGTTGCTACTCTACATCTTAATTCTAGCACAGAGATTAGGATCATATGAAAAATTCTCCTTCCTAGTAGCAATTATTCAAATAAGATTGGTTGGTTAGTTTAGAACTAGGAAACATGGAGTCTTTGTAAGAAATTTCTACTTATTGTCTAAGATACCTAAGCTTTGGCATTAGATAATCTCATAATTAAAAGGTTGGTTGTTTACCACTAATGTCAAACTTTATGCTTCTGCTAAAAACTTTATTTTAATTATTTCACTAATCCAACATACCCAACTTCATATATCACTAGTTGGATCTTCCATTAATGGCTTTCAAACCCTAAAAATTGATAAGTGGCCCAGTGAAAAAACATCTTGGAACTCCCAATAGTTGTTTACCACCATTTTTTAATGGTCTGATGCTTCTCTCAACAAAAATTAGGAATCCTTAAAAACCAAGAAAATGAATTACCATGCCACTAAGAGAAAGTAAATACTTGTACACTTTAAGAAGAAAGTTTTTAATGGTTTCATACAAAAATACAAAATATGCAGACCCTAAAATGCATTTCTTTATACATTTTAAATAGTTAAAATTGTTCAAAGAACAGACAAAAGTTGAAATGCTCTTCCATTTCTAGGTTATTATTCTTTAAAAGCTAAAATGTTATTAGAAAAACTATTACATATATCCTTTAAAAGTTATAACTTATTTTGATGATGTCACTTCTTGTATCTTATAATCAAAGGACATGTTTTAAGTTTGAAATCATATTTTTTAAAGATTGGTTGGAGTTTTAATTCAATGCTTTACAACCTTTTTTGTCTTTCTTCTTTGACAAACCCCAGTATTGAGTCTCAATTTTAGTATAGTGTTACCTTCAAATTTACCCTTACCATGCATTGTGAAGGAGGAAAAATATATAATTTTGGAGTAAAGTTAGAGCATTTGACGATGCTACAATTTATATATATAGCAAGAGACTTACATTATAGAGAGGTTGGAGTTTTCAGTTATAAATTTCCTCAAGAGTCTTTTAAGGATGGCATTAGAAACTTAAGAAGTGAGACTCACATCATTGACATGATTAATTTCATTGAAAAGAAAAGTTATGAGATCGTGGAGGTACTTTTGGATATTGTTGAATATACCTTATTGAGAATAAAAGAAATTTAAAAAGGCTGAAACAAGTTGGTTTTGAGGATGTAGACTACGATTAGGCTACTTATGGAGTAGGTGAACAAGTAATTTGGGTTGTTGGTAAGGTTAACAAGGTGATTATGATGTTGTCGAAGGTCAACCTACTTTTAGGGAGGGTAAAAGCTTAACTTAAATGATGTAGATAATATTGAATTTGATGATCTAACATATAAGGGTGAGAAAGGAGAAGTTAATGATTTTGATAATTTTAGTTCATTTGATTATAAGGATATATTTGATGAGGTGGTCAATGTAGAGGCTGCGAATAAGATTCTTCATGGTGGTGTACAAGACATCCTAATGGATAATATACTATATAAACATACCAATTCAATATATAAAAATTCAGATGAGCTTAGGAGTGTGGATAATGATTGACAAAAAGAAGGGAGAAAAAGGCCTAAGTTCTCAGAATTTAAAGTAGATAATGATATGTTGAGGCCAATTGATTTAAAGGTTGGTGTGTTATTTAATTCAGTGAATGCATTTAAATAAGCTCTAGTGCAGTATATTGTTGAGAAGGGTTTTAATTATCTATATGTCAAAAATAAAAAATCTAGAGTAATTGTTGTTTGTAAAAAGGGTTATAGGTGGAGAAAACATGTTTCTCCAATACAACATAGGACTGCATTTCATATTAATATATTTCATTTATTTATAGGTGTGGTCAATAATACTAGAATAAAAAATGTAAAGTACTTTGGATTACAAAGAAATAAATCCCGTATTTGGAAGGTTTCCCTACGTAGGATATTATAAGGCTTAAGGGTGCACTTTTAAGGGACTTGAATGTTGAGATTACAAATAAGAAAGCATATAGCGAGAAGAACTTTACATTAGAATATTGGTGAGTAAAGAGGGAAAGCAATTTAAGAAATTGTGGAGTTATAGATTAGCTATATTGAAGTACAATCCAGGTATTTCTTTTGTACTAAAGTATCCAGAAGATACTTTTGATTCCATATACATATTCTTGGATGCTTATAAAAAGGGTTTCTTTGTTGATTGTAGGCCTATAATATATATCAATGGTTGTCACTTTAAGGGCAAGCATAAAGGGTAATTGCTATCGAACATTGAACTAGATACAAATAACAATATATTTTCATTCACATAGACTATTGTTAGAATTGAGAATCAAGTCTCATGGAAATGGTTTCTTGAATGTTTACAACAAGACATCAGATACTATAAGGATTGTAATTAGGTTTTCATTTTTGATTAATGAAAGGTATAATTGTATTATTTGGTTTTTATTTCATTTTATAAATATTCATTTATAGTTATAGACTTTCACCAAGTGTATTAATATTCCATTTGATTTCTTTGTGATAGGGTTTGGAATATATCTTCAATATTGAGATGGTTGGTGTTGAACATAGATATTATGTTAGATATATCTGTGCTAATCTTTAAGCCAAATTTAATACAGTAAAAGTTATAAAGAATAGAATATGACATGTAGCTAGAGCAGATACCTTCATTGAATTTGAAAGGTATATATTGTTTTATTTAAATGCAATTAAACTTGAATGTATATAATTTTTCTTCTTTTTAGCTTTTACCTTGAACAAGTACATGAAGCAATTAAAAGATATTGAAAGATTGATCCATGATTAGTTGGAGAAAATACCAACCAGCAGGTGTAGCAGGCACACTCATAGTTTTGAACTCAAATGTGGCATATTGTTGAAGAATCATCATGAAAGCATTAATGCTTAAATTAGCGAGGCTAGGGACAAGATAATATCATAATTCTTAAGATGATTAGAAGGGCAATGATGAAGATATTTAATAAGAAAAAGGAGGAGATGAGAAACATACTGGATTCATTTGTCCTAGTATTCAGAAAACCTTAGAGAAGTATACATAATTTGTTAGTAATTTGATGCCATACTTTAGTTTGAGAGATTGTTTAAAGTGGAGAACATGAATTTTCAACAATATGTTGTTGATTTGTTCAACAAAACTTGCAAGTGTAGGAGATGAGATTTGAGTGGAATTTCTTATCAACATGCTTGTGCTGCAATCATATATGATGGTTGCAAACTAGAAGGATATGTGGACTTAATGTATAGAGAATTTTTTAAAACAACTTATGAATGTCAAAATTTTCTAACTAGTGAAGATTTGTAGCCAAGCCTGCATGAAAGTCATGGTTCAGAAATCCTTCCTCCATAATACAAGGGAATCTTACGAAGACCAAAAAAGGCAAGGTACCACTCCATGTCTACCATTATTGGATTGAGTAGATGTTCATCTATTTTTCTATTTCAAGTTCAGTGTATGTATAGACAAGACTCCTTATCACTTGTTACTTAAATCTTATCTTAGTTAAGTATAGTTTGGTCAAAATTCTTCCAAGTATTTCGCCTTCAATATTCTTCATCAGAAGTGAAATTTAATTTTAATTATAATGATACAAAGTCTTGATATTGCAAGAAATCATATAAACATTCTAAAACAATATGAATAGATGAAAAGATGTAGCACTATTTAATATTAATCCTTATGAATTGACCATAAAGTGCTATGAAGTCCAAAGTTACTCTTAAACGTTAGAATCTCAACTCTAAAATTAAATGCATTTCTTATAAGTAAATTACTAAATAACACCCAAAAATGACAATAAAGATATCCCACTTACAAATCAATAGCCTTCAAAAGCTCATTGATTACATTTATACTTCTTGTGAAATTTTCATCATACAACATAAAGTAACCACATTTTGGTTTGCTCTATAAATAATAATATAAGTAAAATTGATAATTCATTAGCTTAAATCTAATTTAAAAAAGTAAATTTATATTTAAATTTATCCTAAATTGAAAACATCCATATAATTGTTGTCAGTTTTATATAAAAATCTTAATACCATAAGTATATGGATCGTAACTCGTAGTATAAAAGATATAGTTCCCACGAGGATTAATTAGTCACCTAACAACTTAAATAAAACTTTGTCTAAGGTAATAAAAGATTGATTGAATTAAAATAAAATAACTGAAATTAAAATAACTAATAAAACTAAATAACTAAATAAGTGCAATAAGATTAAAGTTAATCATAACTGGAAACTTAGGAATAATTCTATCCTTGTTTTGTCTTTCCTTTGTCTTGTTGATTCAATTTATGCTTAATGCTAGATATCCTAAGGTTTTGATTACCCTCTTTCAAGATCTAAACAAAAAATCCTAATTGAAATTGATAATAATAAAATTGCAATCTCTCGATTTACAAAACTACTCCTAACTATTCAATTAGAATTGAAGCAATCCTAAGGATAATTAATTCCCAATTAAGATATGTCTTCAATTGTTTATTAATTTGATATTTGTAGGTCTATTAAGCTACCAACTCTCATTGTGCACCTTAACACAAATAACGTGATTCACTCTCTCGATTTATTAACAAGTATAAGCATAACATATATCACAAAGCATTGATATATCTATTAAATTAAAAAAGAATAAAGTTTAGCAAAACAGATCAAGAACAATCCTTAATATGGATTTAGAAACCCATAATCATCTTTAACATCCTAATAATCCAAATCAACATCCAAGACAATGAAATATATGAAGAGAAAACAAAGAAAAATAGTGTTGTGTCTTGATCTAGAAATTTGAAATGTCTGGAGTTTCTCTTGATGTCTCCTCTTTGATCTATTTGATTCTAATGTGCTACCTAGTTTCTGGTGTTTTTCTTATCCTTAAATACTTCTTGAGGCTTCTAGGGTTGTTTTTAGGGTTTCTCCACTTAATTTGGTTCAAAAAATAGGTCCGAAACGTCAAGAATACAAAAATTTCACTTGTTAGAAAACACCTTGCCACAATCGTGGCATACCTAGTTTATACCCTCTGTCATGATTGTTGCATTGTGCATGATCGTGACTTCTTCCCTTCTCCACATTCTACCTCTTTTCTTCAATTTCCTGTTTCCACTAACTAATAAACACATTAGACACCTTTTGAAACATAGAATTAAGATCAAATCCTTACTTTAAACTAATCAAACAATTAAAGCACAAAAAGCACATAACAAGAACACAATTCTAAGTCCTAAACACATGATTATCATCTAAGAAAACATTTAAAAACACATTTAAACACCTAGAAAACATACTATAATATGCATCTATCAACATCCCCATACTTAAATCTTTGCTTGTCCTCAATCAAGCTAAAAAAACAAACACAAACAAAACATATAACACATAACACATGACCACACAATCATACACAATGCAATAATGGTATAATGGCATCAAATCTCATAAAATTAACTTAACCTCAAACATCAACCACTTAAAAAGTGTTGACATACTAACTTATTCCTTTAATGTTTAAGTGTTTTGATTTAAATATACATATCAATCAAAATATTAACACCTTATTCATACACCTATGACACTTGTAAGCATGCACTTATTATTATTGATAAATTAAAAAGGTAAACTATCACTAAATAGCCCTTTATGAAAATTCTTGCTATTTTTAAAAGATCAGTAGGTTTAATTTTATTGTAAGCACCATCTTTTTAGATTTTCTTTAACAATCACTTAGTCTTTTAATGCAAAGGCAAATACCTTGTCGTGAATGTCCCCCGGTTACTCAACTAGGATAGTTTTTTATTTAGCTTGTTTGGAGTGTCATTCTATCCTTTTGACGCAAAGACAAATATTTGTCATGAATGCCACTGGTTTCTTAGCTATATCACAAATTTCAACTGGCTACTAGCTCTATTCTTAACCTAATTTTCTTAAAAAGGGCCAGCGGAATAGGAATTTAACACATTTTTTCTTTTGTTTTTTATTTCTTAGCCTACCTCATTTATTCTTAGTCTATTATTCTCATAAAAAGGTTACTAATGATGCCTACCAATTTAAATGAGTTTAATTATAAATGTATCCAAACAAATGTCATAAAGTGGAAGAATAATTCTCATATACTAATTAACATGTATATTCATCCCAAAGACAATTAAAACACAAAATTCATAAGTTAATATGCCTGTATAATTTAAATGACCATGTTAGAAAGTAAGCCAATTCTATTTAATTCATGCCATTGACACATTCACATAATGCACACATCATGCAATAAAATGTTCACATTATGCCAACCTAATGAAAATTAACACAACGCAAATTTCAATTTCACATACAAATGATATGCAATACATAAACATCCCCATACTTGAACAATACATTATCCTCAATGTGGAAATCAAAACAACATAAATAAAGACAAATAACAATAAAGATAAAGTCAGAGCAAGAAAACTATGGTGATTTGGGTGGCGATGGTGTTGGAGATGGAATTTTAACACCTTGGACAACAACATATTTGAGCAATTTCTTTGTTTAATATCACTGTTCTCCTTCAACTGAATCTTTATGGTGTCCAACCGACCTTCTAGGCACTGGTTATTCTCTTCCATTTTGTCAAGCACCTTCTCCTATCCTTCCTCTTCCTCTTCAGATTCCTCGCTTGATGAGACTTGTTGATTGGTGTTATGGTGGTCTTGAACTAGAACTCGCATGTCCTGTCTTGTGTTTAAACTTTAATTTCGAACTAATATCTCAGAGTTCCATACAATGGAACTCCAAGATCTCTGCTCGCCACAAATGCATATGATTTAAATACTCAAGAAGAACATGGGTTAGTTCATCAACAGGATACAAGTGAGTTAGTGCAGTGACAAGAAACCTCATGCCTAGATGACTACTTTTCTTATTAAGTGAAGTAAATATCTTTTGAAAAATGTGGGTGGAGGTGCAAACTTGAGCCTTACGATCCATGTACTAAAGGATAAATAAATCTTTTCTAGAACACTTGTTACTTTGAGTTTTTGCAAAAATATTTTGACACATAAATTTATGTAGTAACAAATGTTTAGGATTCTGAATAACATTATTAGGCGCATTTTTTGAATTAAACCCATCCAATCTCATTAAGTTTTTTCAATATTTTTCAACATGAAAGTTTTCCTGTTTTTTAATAATTTTGATTTTTGAAAAACTACATATTTCCTTTATAACATCATAATTCACATTATAAGGTTTCCCATACAATCAACACCAAAAATTATCTAACTTTTGCGACTCATAATGTAAATTAGTGTAAAATTCAATGGTCAATTATTCCTACACAGGATAATAAAAATGCATAATTTGTCCCATTCAATTATAGAACTCAAAGTCTTAACTTTTCTGTTCAAATATAGATTTTTTAAGATTGAAAAATTAGAATAACAAGTTGCTCTAATAATTCTACAATGAAGGTTTTGGAATTTCTTAACTTCTTTTTACGTGAAGATCAGAAAAGAAGCTCCCAAATCCTTGGCTAAGTCTCATGCACCATTTCCTAACACCTTCACTTTTTTGCTTGATTCTTGGCGACATGATTGAAAGTAGAACTTGCAAAAACATAAAAGAAAACCTAAAAATGTAGGAGAAAGAAAATGTAGAGAAAACCTTCCAAAACCCACCAAAAAGATGTAATTTTAAGTGGGAATCATTAGATTGTGTGGAAATAATGATAACAGACCCCTGTGCATGAACCTTGTATTTCGTCCTAATTTTTGAGGGCTTTAGAGCTCAAATTAGTCAAAGTGTAAAACATAAAAAATGATTATTGATATCTCATTAATGTTTTTATGAAACAGTGTGGCTAAAATATGTCTTGATAATGATTTATTGTTGTTTGAGCATTGGTTGCCAGTCTATTTCTTACCCAAAAATAGAACAAAATTGGATGGGGACTGTATTCTAAAGGGAGATGATGTTTGTGTAATTCGTAGATAAATTAAGACTAATGGAAGTCTACTTTCAGAGGGCACAAAAATCACGGTATTTGGATTCGTATAGAGATAGTTATGATTAAAAGAAGATAGCTTATTCATAAAGAAAATCAATTGAGAATGCAGTAGACATATATATGTGTATGATTGGATATTTGTTCGACTATACAAGTGAGTAATGTGTATATATATATGTGTGTTACATGATATAGACACACCGACCGATCGTTAGCGCCCAAACATTGCCGGATCGTCGAGGCAATAGCTATCTGGAGCGAACTGTGAGTCAACC
>JAOQMM010000006.1:5715393-5744769 GCA_027563515.1 Erythroxylum platyclados
ATTATATCCATTCCCATTCCTCACTATATTCATTCCCATTCCTATTCCCATTACCCCATTTGAACCAACCGCCCCCTTAATGGTTTCAAATAGCAATATTCATCATATAAGAAGACGATGTTAGTAGTGGTGCATTCCATCTTTTGAGTTGATTCAAATTTGTAGGAGCAAGTCAAAGCAGCAATGCCTTTTGACAACACCTATTGTAGGATAGTTCAATATGTTAAAGACAATGTTGTTCAAAGATTTTAGTTTAATGATGATAGGTTATTAATGAAAAAAAAGTATCTAGTTGTATATGTCAAGCTTTGGTGCTTTGCAAAAATAGTTATTGAAGGAGACACATGAATCACAATGATTTGGTCACCTAGGAGTTCAATAAATGTTAGCTCTCCTTTCTCATTCCTACCATTGACTGAAGATGGAAAAAAAACTTTAAGATATATTTCAAAACATGCCTTATTTTTCAATTAGATAAACTTGAAAGAAAGAAGGAAGCAAGTTTGCCTCAGCCTTTGTCCATTTTGAAAAAACTATAGATTTTATTTATAGATTTTCAAAGGTTAACAATATGGCTTTGATCATATTGATTTATCAATTTTCTAGATATGCAATCCTATAACATCTTCATATCCCTCAGATGTTGCAATGAAATTATTATACAAAATTATGGTAAAGCACTTTAGAGTTTTAATAGATAAAGTAAGTTATCAAGATGATTGGTTCACTAGATGATTTTAACATCTCTTTTTAGCATGATGATTTGTCATCTCAAGTTTTCTATTACAAATCACACATAATTAGAAGACTAAATTAAGAAGATCATTAGCTTATTATAAGAAAAGTTTAACTTTATGCAATTGTAAGTCTACAAAATTCGCTTAGTTTACTGGATAATGTCAATTCTTCTATAACTTGAAAATATCTTAGGTTATAAAGAAGGGTCTCTTTGAACTTATGTTGGGATGATAACCTCTTAATCCTCTCAAATTTGCTCAACAAAATTTAGATGGAAATGCTTAGTTACATATTGGTTTACAAAGAAAAAACATAAATTACTAGATGTGGTAAGGGATAGTCTTCGAAAGGCTTTTAAGAAAATTAAGAAACATTTGGATCAATAAAGGAGGCCATTTGAGTTCAATATTAAGGGATAAGGTACCATTGAAATTTACTTCTTAGGTATGAAAGAAAATTAGTAGTAAACAAGTACATAAGGAGTTGGTGTTAAAGTATGATGGGCTATTCAACAACTTAATAAAGTTGAGAATATGGTGTACCAACTAAATTGACCAAACGATTAAAGATGTGCCTTCCTTTTCATGTTGGTTTCCTTAATCTTTATCATGAGGATGCAATAAATCCCAACAGAGCCAAGTTAAAAGAGCCCCATCGGTTGGAAAGAAATAGTTCGACGACATAAATTGAGAAGATTCTAAATCATTAAACAATGAGACAACGCAAGAAGAATAAGAGAAAAAACTTCTTGATTTAGTAGAAGAACAAGCCTAATTCAAAAGCTACTTGAGAGAAAAACACAATCTTATGGCAATTCGAAGATCAGATAAACGACTACTTTCAATTTGTTTTGATGAGAATTTCAAATTCATCTAGTAAGGGTGGTTATTTTGTTAGGCCCTCAACACTTGCAAAACTATTTTGTTATATGTTAGTGAGCCTTGATCAAAGACTAATACAACTTATAAATGAGGAAGCAATGCCAAATGAATTAATGTAACTTAATTAGGTGGGATCAAGCATGGTTCAAATTTCAGTTATCTATAATATACTATTAGGTGTGTTGATTGCTTTGGCTACAGTGAACTAACTAACCAAAGGCGTTTTAGATAAACAAAGAATCAAATTTATGCTCAAATAAAATATTTTGACAAAATTAGTGATTGAAGTATTAAGGAAGTGGGAGAAGATGACAAAAAAATGACAAAGTGATGTGAAATGTCTTAACTTTATTTTTAATAATCTTCTTTTATTTCATTAGTGGACTCAATGGATTGGTTCGTAAAAAAACCTAATAAAGTAGTGTTTACGTGGTTAGAGATGTTGAGCATCAAGATAGTGGATTTAGTGGCATCGTGTCCACTTTCTTATGTTTGATAGCTACTTCATGTTTAGCTCAAATTTTTAAAATTAATTGAAGTTGCTATAACGTAAGTATACGACTCGTCTAAAATAGTATAGCAAGGTATCATTCCCTCAAGGATTGATTAGTCACCTAGGAATTCAAATTGACTTTTGTTTGAGTAAACCAAATAATGAGAGATTGAAATTGCAAAAATTCATAATTTAAAGGCTTGTAAACACACTTCAAAATGTCACAAAAATAAGAACACAATTTGGTTTAGAGAATCAAATTATAAAGGTTAGGGTCATTATCTCTATACTATGTAATCCCTCACTTTTTTAATGTAATCATACTTAGTCCTAGGCATTCTAATGTATTGGCCCTTTCTCTCTCAACATCCGAACTAATTAAGCCCAAAATAATGATTAAAGTTTAGTATGTGATTTCTCATCCTACACAATTCACTTAACTGTTAAATGGATATGAAGTAACCTATTAGACAGCCATTAAAACATCCACGATCTCTCTCTAAATGTCATGTTAGCTTGATGTGTGAAGTGTTATCAATGCTTCCCACTCTCATGGTACATCCAAACTAATTTCCTAACTCCATTTCTCAATGTAAGCAAGGCATATTAAGTCCACACATCATAAGCATTAAAACAAACCATACATTAAACCAAGGTGAGTTCTTACATAGTTATGGAAAGAATAACCCTAAAATCAACTTAGAAATCCATTACAATCATCAACATCCTCACAACAAGTCCATGCATCTTCTTTATATAATAACTAAACAGAAAAAAATGCGAGAAGAGAGAGTAGAAGGCTTATGAGTTGAAGAACCAAGCTCAAACTTGGTGTGGCAGCTTTGAGATATCTTGAAATCACTTGATTCTCCTTGAAAATCTACCAAAAAATCTTCCTCCTTTTTGTATGTTGCATGACCCTCTGCCTTTTTAAGGTTAAAATAGAGTTTTTATACCCCTTTTGGGTGCTTAAACTGACCTAGTATGGATGTGGTGACAGCTAGAAAGTTCGAAAATTCCAGCTTCTACTTAGAAAATTTTAGCTTTCTCTTTTGATATCTACAACAAGTCCACGTGCAAGTAAGTTAATAATCAACAAAAATAAATTTCAAATCCTACTCAAACGTTGACATACAACCATGTAAAATGTATGTACATCAAAACATATGAAAAGAATGCAAAACCTAAGCTTAAAAGCTTTATTTATAACCTAACATGCAATTTATCATATACAATCATATACACATGCAAGTTATATGAAAATAATACAAAACCTAGGCTAAACATCCTATTATGTATATTAGTACACATTATCACATAAAATGAATTAGACAATCATATAACAAATATCACTTATTAGTGTTCTTGTTCACAAGTTTCTAAATGTCTATAAATAGCTTAGTTAACCAAATGTTTTCAATATAGAGAAGTCAATATTGTAATTTTGTAGTAAATTCTTTTTTCTATTATTATTGTTACATTCTTTTTTATTATTATTATCCTTTTTCTTTTACCAAAGCAAACAAATTTATTTCCTTAAATTTTCATATGGAACACTTTAAATAAGGTAAATTTAATAAGACTGGATTGAATTGTTGGAGTCTAACTTTCGTGTAAGGATTGAGAATGACAATTAAGTTTAGGCTTGGTTCGGTCTGACCTAAAGTCACCGCATTTAACTTGAGTTGATTGAGCTTTAAGTTAGGCTTGAACCTTTTATTTTAAGTTTCATAAATATTAATTATCTAGGGTCACTTTATTTACATCGCGATTCTTCTCCTTTCTTGGTTTTTCTGTTGCTTGCTTCCCAATTCTCCTTTTCTCCTCCAATATGATACTTGAGAACGAGGTAGGTAACTGAAGAGGCAAGCAATTGGTTAATCAAATATAGGATAGATTGGACAACGATGATGTGACCACCAAAAAAGAGGCCCAGAGTAACTATTGGATTGAGATGACTACCGGAAAATGTGGCTAGCTGTTACCATCACCACCATAACAAGTGCATGCGCAATAGCCCCAGCAAACAACGACACTAAACTACATCCTTCTAGTTTATCTGATCATCACGATATTACACAATAGTATATGAATCAATCATCGTACATGGAGCTGGCGATATTACACAATAGTACACAATAGTTTACTTTGAGACTGGTAGAGCAGGGAAAATTTGAGTCGAGAGGTATTCGGAGAGAACAGAGTTCGAAGAGATCAATGTTGTGAATCAAGTTGAATTGGAAGCTGGCGTTCAGGTTTCGGGCCCGGACAATATGGGCCAAGCTTGATCAAATGTATTTTAGTACCAACTGGAATTTTTCAGTCTAAGTTGAAATGGAAGCTGGAGTTCAGGATTTTTTAATTTTTATTTATTATATAATTTTAATGTATTTAATTAAATATTTTGAGAATAACAATTAAGTATATTTTGTATCAATTTGGCCTTGCTATTTCCCGTAAATATAAATACTTATATCACAAGACCGTTGTTCTTTTATATCGATTTCTAGAAAGAAATAAAAAGAAAAGGAGAGAAAAGTAAAGAGCAAGTGCAACTGTCATTTTGTAACCGTAACTAATAGCCACGCCTCTCTCCTCTTCGTATCTCTCGCCAATCAATCAATGTGTCTTAGATCTGACTTCTCTAATGCGAAAGCTCATTGCTCGATTCTTTATGTCTCTGTAGTTGATAGTGATACGAGATCTGTTTTTCTTTTTATGAAATGATTTTTGTTGATTAGAAGAAATGTGGATGTTGACAATTATGGAGGGAGGAGGGTGAGGGAAGAAAGAAGGATTGAAGAGGAGGAGTTGAAGAAGAAGAGGAAGAAGAAGAATGGCAGGGGCGAGCAAGGCAGGTAAAAGGGCCACGGTGGATGCAGCGGCGTGGATGTTCAATGTAGTGACTTCGGTGGGCATTATCATCGTCAATAAGGCCCTTATGGCTACCTATGGCTTTAGTTTTGGTCTGTTTCCCCTTTCTTTTTGTTGTTCTTTTCTTTGAGTGTTTGATTGACTCATATGATGCTAATGATTTTATCTAATATTGTTCCTTAACTTCAAAACGACTGGGGCTCTTTTTGGTTCATTTGATATTGAACACGCTTTTTGGCAGCTACAACCTTAACTGGTTTGCATTTCCTTACCACAACCTTGATGACCGCTGTTCTGAGGTTGTTGGGATATATCCAACCCTCTCATCTTCCCATCCCGGAGCTTGTTAAATTTGTGCTCTTTGCCAACTTCTCAATCGTTGGAATGAATGTCAGTCTGATGTTGAACTCTGTTGGATTTTATCAGGTAATATTGTCTTTCTCTTCATTTTGTTGATGTAATTAGGTGTTTTGCCCAGATGCCCATAAACTGTACAACTAAACTTGTCAGATTGCCAAACTCAGTATGATTCCTATTTCCTGCCTCTTGGAAGTGTTGTTTGACAAGATTCGCTACTCAAGAGACACAAAA
This sequence comes from Erythroxylum platyclados, assembly GCA_027563515.1. NCBI lineage: Eukaryota > Viridiplantae > Streptophyta > Magnoliopsida > Malpighiales > Erythroxylaceae > Erythroxylum > Erythroxylum platyclados. The sequence goes on from JAOQMM010000006.1 coordinate 5,720,971, forward strand.
CTGAGTATAGGATTGGTTCTCTTGGGCGTTGGTGTTTGCACTGTCACTGATGTAAGCGTTAATGTCAGAGGTTTGATCGCAGCCTTGATTGCAGTTTGGAGCACTTCTCTACAGCAATATGTAAGTTGTCCGCTCCGCCCCAGCAATTTATTCGGATTCTAATCCTCCGGTCTTAGTTTTATCAAATCTTATATTGCTGCAGTATGTACATTACCTTCAACGGAAGTATTCGCTGAGTTCTTTCAACCTATTGGGTCATACTGCTCCAGCCCAGGCTGCAACACTGCTACTATTAGGCCCCTTTCTGGATTACTGGTTGACAAATAACAGAATTGATGCCTATGACTATAATTGGGCCTCTGTTGTGAGTTATTCAGAATATTGTTTTTACCTTCTCCTGTCTGTGTTCTACTACTAGTGATTTTTATACACTACACGTTGTTGTCTGCAGATTTTTATAATGCTATCATGTACAATTGCCGTGGGGACCAACCTCAGCCAATTCATATGCATTGGCAGATTCACAGCAGTCTCATTTCAGGTACTTGGTCACATGAAGACGATCCTCGTGCTGGTAATGGGGTTCTTGTTCTTTGGCAAGGAAGGTCTTAGTCTACAGGTGGTTCTGGGCATGATCATAGCTGTAGTTGGAATGATTTGGTACGGCAATGCCTCATCTAAGCCTGGAGGAAAAGAGCGTCGCAGCCTTTCATTACCCACAAGCCGACAACAGAACCATGCTAGTTTATCCGAATCAAGTGAACATGATGCCAAAATCTAAGCAGTTATCTAGGATATGCTATCAGGTTTCTATAAATTCCCATAATTTCTACTTTTTTCCTTTTATTTTAGTTCAGTCCATCATTGTAATCTAGCCTTTGGCTCCCTTCAAATATGTTCTTCTGCCTCGTGAATATAGCTTATAGTGAGTTATTAATTTATTTATCCACTTGTCTTGTTGACCATTAATTTCTTGCCTAGCAATAGAGGTTTCCTTTAGCGGGGATTCCTGGGGGCATGAACCTGGTTGTATTTAAAAAAGAAAAGTTAAATAAAGAATTCATTAATAGCCATCAACCTGGTTGTATTACTAATTAAATGCAACGACCTAAGAAATTCCTATGTATATACAGTAGTGCTATAGTCGAAATATATGATTTAACTTTCACGATCGCACAAAGTTACAATAATATTGTTAACAAAGTTAAGGCTAAAATATATTTAACCCTATGTATTTTAACCTTTGGTATATTATGTCCCCTCTATTTTAAAAATAGACACATTGCTCTCTTTGACTACCAGTCAAAGGAGTTTAAAATTTAAAAGATTTTTTTACCCTTGTATTATGATGACATCATCATAAATGTACATGTTGCATTTTTTTTGGATAAAAATATCCTTTTAGTCTTTTGTTAACTAAAATACATTAAACACCTATATTTTTTTGTTTTATTTCATTATGTTTTCTATTTAAAAAATAAAAATTATTTTAAGCATGGATTACATTTTGATCGTTAATAAATAAAGAAAGGAAAAAATTATTAAAAATAACATTCTCTTCACAATTGTACTTCATGACTATTAATTTATGAAAAAATTTAAAAAAGAAAATTTATTTATTCAAAAAATAAAAAGTAAAGAAAGTTTATTGAAGGTGTCATTTTTTTCATTATTGTATGTTCTAATTACTAATTGATAAAAAAATTATAAATTTTTGTTTACGGTTTAAAAAAATAGTTCTTACTTCCAAATCTTTTTTAAGGATAAAAGTATCTCAGATTGTACAATTTTGAAAAAATGATATTTTTAATTATTTTTCTTTTTTCGACATAAAGGTGAGAAGGTAAACCGTAAACAAAAATTTATAATTTTTCATCAATTAAGGTAAACCGTAAACAAAAATTTATAATTTTTCATCAATTAACAATTAAATATACAATAATAAAAAAATTGACACCTTCAATAAATTTTCTTTCTTTTCTTAATTTTGTTTCATAAATAAATTTTCTTTTTTAAAATTTTTTCATAAATTAACAGTCATGAAGTACAATTATGAAGATAATGTTATTTTTAATAATTTTTCCTTTCTTTATTTATTAACAGTCAAAATGTAATCCATGCTTAAAATAGTTTTTATTTTTTAAATAGAGGACATAATGAAATAACGCAAAAAATATAGGTGTTTAATGTATTTTAGTTAACAAATGACTAGAAGGATATTTTATCCAAAAAAATGCAAATGTACATTTATGGTGATGTCATCATAATACAGGAGTAAAAAAATCCTTTAAATTCTAAATTCCTTTGACTAGTGGTCAAAGAGGACAATATGTCTATTTTTAAAATAGAGGGAATATAATGTACCAAAGCTAAAATACAGGGGGGTTTAATGTATTTTAGCCCAAAATTAATGTAAATGAATAGCTCTTTTAATTCATGTTAATTTATTATTGGAAGTGTGCTTTTCATGTCTGGATTACGACTCAATCTGCCCACACAAATTAATGTAAAACTTCAGTTTGTTGTAATCATTATTCCTGATTCTGCTTGTTAATATTGTTAAGAGTCTTCTGAACAGACTGATATGTGAAAAATAAAAGTTTCCTTAACAATTCGATTGAATCGAGGTTGTCAAAGTGTTGGTCGAATTTTTATTTAATCTTTATATTTTTCGAATCTGATTGAACTAAACCTAACTCGGTAATGTTAACAAACTACTTTTACGGTAGGCTTGGGGGATTTTGACCTGTGTATAGTTGGGTTTAAAGGTGAGGTCTAGATCTTTTATTGAAAATATTGTTTTATTTAATAATAAATATTCTAAATAATAGTTAAAGACAAATTAATTTTCATAATTAATTGGGTGGATAAGTTTAATATCATAAATATTTATTTTGAATATTGAAATAAATAAATAATATTATTAATTTAATATAATATCCTTTTATTAAAATCAATAAATTTTAAGTTTCTTAAAATAATTTTTTATAAATACATGTTGATTTGTTAAATGCAATTTTATTTTACAAATAATTGAATTTTGAATTTGAGATTTAAAAAAATTATATTTCTATGAAAATATTTTAAATATTCATTTATTTTTAGCTTAATATTATAAATTCCAAAAAATTAAAAATATATTATTGAATAACTAAATTATAATAGTCATAGTTTTACTAATATGTATTATTAAATAATTAAATAATATATAAATAAATAATTATATCTCCTACGTAGCTTCCGTGATCGGCTTTCCCTTCCACTAAATTAAGAACTCTAGTTTGTGAAAAAAATGAAAACGAAAATAGCAAAATGACTTTTCATAATTTTCATAAAAGATGGAAGTAGGAAGAAATTAAAAACCAAAGAGGATATGGAGAATATTCCCTAACAAATAAGCACTTTGGTGAAAGGGACCCTTGTACATTACCTAAGGAGAGGAAATTCTAGAAATATTTAGCTTAAATCTTACATATTCTTAAGCCGAGGGAGATATTCAAATTGGAATTCAAGCATATGTTTGATAATGGCTCTTCTACATGGTTTTGGCATAATAATTAGAGCAATATTAGTCCTTTAGTTAGAGCAATATTAGAGTAATTTATAACATAAGGAGAGAAAGGAACACGAGGCTTTACAAGAATGAGGAACAACATAAGTATCAACTTGCTGAGCAAACTGTCAACATGATTAGAGAGGTTATCCTAGCCAATGGGAAACAATGCTCTATTAGCCAAGATATTAGAGAAATGTGGTTAATTTGATGTAAAAAATTTTGTATCTTTTGTATATTCAGAGTAGTGTAGGCTCTTTAGTTTGTAAATGTATGATCCTTGTATAGGATTGAGGACTAGCTTTTGCTATAGTTTCATAAATATTCCTTTTAATTTTTTTTAAAAAATAGTCCTCTATGTAGGATTAATAAGCCCAATTTTCTCAAGAACTCCGTTATAGGTGATGCCTCAACGAAAGAATTCTTAGGTAACAACCAAAACTTTCTTGATCAGTTAGAGAGGTGTGCACTCAGGCTTCACCCCCTAACTTCAATCTTATCTCTAATCCAGGACTTAATATAACGGAGGAGATATTTCTTAAGAACTTTCACAAATGGTCTATGCAAGTAACTTTTAAGAATCCAAGCTCCAAAAGTGAACTGGCACATAAATGTGCGCAGTTCAAACAAGCAAGTCCAAAAATCTCTTTAATCATAAGGCTTGTTGTATAAAAGGGAGGCTCAGCATGATAGATAGGCTTAAGGCAATTCAAAACTTGCCAAATTGTTGCATTTTATGCAAATAATAATTTGAATCTATTAACAACCTCTTCTTCCAATATAGCTTCTCCTTATACATATCGGAAAAAAAAACATCATATCCGTAACCTCTCATCTCATTTGATGGACTGGCAAGGAATTATCAATTGGATAAGTCAAAGATATAATTGATATTTGTATAAAATGCTTTGTTTTAACCTCAAATTTAAGCTCAAAAGTACTTTTACTTTGCATTCCTTTAGCTTAATTGCGTTGTCTTGGTGCAGGAATGAAGTTTAAAATGTTGGGGAAGAGCATTTGGAAAATGGGTGCAAGTGTTGTGCAATTTTTATCTTTGGTATTGTAGCACCAATATGAAGCTATAGCTTTAGAAATAAAGAGCAAGCTGGAACTTTAATGTTATAACACCATTTTGAATTTATAGCATCATTGGAGAAAAAAATTGACAAATCAAATCTCGATGATATAATGAAGAGCAAATTCAACCTTGATGCTACAACATCAATACAAAGTTATAGCATCCAAAGAACAATTTCCAAATTTTTACAATTATCAAGAGAAAGAAAAGACCATTTTACCTAAGATGGATAAAAGATGGAATATTCACCTTTGAAAAAAAGAAAGTTTGAGAAGCAATACCAAAAAAGGGAAAGAAAAGAGGGAAAGGCTAAGAAGACTTAGAGAGGTTGGGCGATCAACCAGAAGGCTTGAATAATTAACCTTTGGAGTTTTCTTGTCTCTTTTCTCCTTACATCCTTGTATTTTGTTAGATTGATTTAGGTTAGATGGATGTTGGATTTTGAGTTGGTAATCATGATTAGTGGCTAGATTTCTTCTATTCTTCTAGGGGATTCGAGATTGTAGTGAAGTTTTGATGTTTTGCTAAGTTGAATCTATGGTTGCTTTTCATTTCCTTGTTAATTTCTCTTTGTTCTTAAATGGAAGTCCTTGGATATGGATTTGATTGCTTGTGAATCTATATTTTTAGGAGAAGGGTGATTTTGCTAGAAAATATGAGAGAAATCATCTGTAATTTTTTGATATAATGGGAGACACAAGAGTTCTATGAGGTTAGATTTAGATTTATGCTTAATGCCCCTTTAGGAAATCACTTGAGTAAGGGATTACTAAGTTTATCTAAAGAGAAATGATTGGCTCACCTTTGAGGAAGGAGGTTAATCAGTAGTGGGTAAAAATCTACAAGGAAAATGAAAGGCTATCCACAGAGTAGATTAGTTAGGCATTGAAATTTAACTACAAGACTCAACCCCTAGGAGAACCCGTATCCTAAATTAAATTCATCTTTAATTTAATGTTGCATTTTGTAGTTAGTTAATTAATCACCTCAACTTAATTAGTGACTAGTGAATTAGTTTTGCATTACTTAAGTCATTTTATTTCTATTTTAGTAAGAAAAATACCAGTTAAGTTCATTTGTCTCGTAGTATCAAAGCTAGCATGGTACACTTTTTCACTCAATCCCTATGGACACGACCCAATCTCACCAGTTTTTATTACTTAAACAGCATTGTTATACTCATTATTTATGAAGAATAAGTTTTTTGCACCGTTGTTAGGGATTAGTGTTTGAATTATGTGTTGATATTGCTACTTATCCATCTATTTTTATGGTCCTTTTAGTTTTTAAAGTATTTCATTTAAAGTTTTTATTTGTTCTCGTGTTTTCTTTATTTTTGCTTGTGTGAGCTGGTGTATAACCAGAACAACAAAAGGGCAAGATAAATTGTTTGATCTAGAGATGGAAAGAACAGTCAAGGCAATTAGAAGGCAAAAGAAGTTGGATAACCAAGTAGAACCAATAAGAAGAGATGAGTAAGAAAGAGTTGAAAGAGAAATAATTAAGCAAAAATGGTTGTAAGAACATCATGAGAAGGAAGAAAGAATTGGAAATGTTAGAGAAGGTGGAAGAAGAATTAATGTTAATGGTCAAGAAAAAGCTTATAGATAACAACATTATCAAAGGCTAATTAGAGACTATTATCATCCAATAGTGGCAGCTAATTATCATGGAATTCAGAGGCCAATGGTGAATGAAAGAAATTTTCATATTCCATTTGGTTTAATTAATTTAGTGCAAATGAACCAATTTGTAGGAGCCCCAATTGAAGACCCCAATAATCATTTGGAAAACTTTCAGGAGCTGTGTGACACCATAAGAATTGAAGGTGCAACATCAAATGACATTCTCTTTACCCTATTTCCATTTTCATTAAGAGATAAGGCAAAAAACTGGTTACACACTACACCAGTAGATAGTATGGGTACTTAGCAAAAACTTAATGAAAATTTTCTCTCAAAATTCTCTCCACCAGCTAAGGTAATAAAGTTAAGGGCTGAAAATTGGCACTTTTCATCAATAGACTTAAAATCTCTCTATGAAACATAGGAAAGATACAAAGACTTGTTAAGAATATGTCCTCATCATGGGTATCCTTTGTGGGAACAATTTGAAATGTTTTACAATGGACTTAATGGGAAGACTAAAACAATTGTTAATGCAGCAACAGGTGGAACACTTATGGCAAAGAATTCAGAAGAGGTTACACACTTCTTAAGGACATTGCATCCAATAGTTATCAATGTCCATTAGAGAGATCAAGGGAAAAAAAGGTGGAGGAATACATAATATGGATTAGATTACGCAATAATCAGCTCAAATTGCAGCATTTACCAATCAATTATCCAACTTTGTAAGCTAGTAGAAGCAAATGGAACAAACTGCAACAACTAGTTCTTCCCAATATTATCCAAAAAAGAGCAAGAACAAATGAATTTCGTAAATCAAAGAGGTTATGGGTACATGTCTAATCCAAGGTAAGGATAGTATAATCAAGGCTTTAAAAATCAAGATAATTATGGATATGGAGCCAGCAAGAACTCACTACTAGGCTATTATAAAACAACCTCAAGTAGAGAAGAAACCATCTTTGGAAGAGATGCTTGGTGCATTTATTACAGAGTCAAGGAATAGGTTTAACAAGCATGAGCATCAGATGGACAACATAGAAATGCAAGTGATAAGCATTGATTCTTCCATGAAGACCTTGAAATGCAAGGGCAATGGGTTCAAGTCAGCAAGCCAATCTTCCTAGTAATACAGAAGTAAATCTTAAGGAACAGTGCAAGGTCATTACATTTTGTAGTAAGAGGGAATTAGAAGAATTATCACCTAAAGTAAACAACTACATTCAATCCAACGAAGAAAAGAGTAATTTTGGTATTGAAAATTAGTAAAAAGAATCAAGAAAAGAGAATAGGAGGAAGATGTTGTGAATACAAAAGTAATTTTGTAGTTGTTCTAAAATTGGTTAATTTGAATTAATCAAATTCCATTTTTTTTGTTCTATTTTAGAGTAATCGTTTACTCGAAATGAATATGCTTTTATTTCCATCTTCCATAGGCGATCTTAGGCTTTTTCTAGCTGTTTGATAGCCCCCTCATGTAATTCTTCTAAATTTCTAATAGTAGTCAAAATTTTATTTTTTCGAATATTTAAAAAATCATTTAATGAAAGTATATGATTTTTCCATTCATTGTAAAACTTCCATGATTTCTTCCCAAACCAAACATAAATCTTTCGATTCATTTGGCTCTCATGCTCAATTAGGTGATGGTGAAGATCACTAAAAATATTCCTTATCCTCAGAGATTTCAAAATAAGAAAATGAATGATCAATTTGCAAAGTTTCTAACGATTTTCAAGAAGCTGGAGATCAACATCCCTTTGATTGATGCAATTGATCAAATTCCAAACTATGAAAAGTTTGTCAAAGACATTGTGACAAATAAGAAGTAAGTTTTGAGATTGTGATACAATGTTGATGATAGAATAATGCAGCACTGTAAACAAACAGTAAACAACAACATCCTTGTATAGGTTTCGCTGATATGTAGGGTTTAGGGAGGTTCAAAAGTACGTGGTCTTACTCCTAACTAGTAGGAAGGTTATTTCTTATATACACACAAAGAAAAAAAAAGATAAAAGTTTTAAAAAAAGAAATAAGTCTTTAAGAACTGTTTGCAGGAATAAAAATAAAAACTACAATAAAAAGATAATAAATACATATAATATATACTATGTAAAATAAAACATAGAAATAAAAATAATAATAAATACATATTAAACAATAAAAGTAATAATAAAAATAAAGGATAATAATAATAATATAATTACATATAATTAAATAGTTATAGATAAAAATATAAAATAATAAAATAAATAATACAATGCACGTAGAACAAGATAAAGACTAAAAATATAAGATAAAATAGAAATAGAAATAAAAATATTGATAATACTTATGATAGTAATAACAAAGATAAAAATTTTAAAAATAAAAATTTTAAAAATGAAGGATAATAATAATTATAAATAAATAAATAAATACGAACAAATATAATTATAAAATAAGTAATAAAATAAATATTAAAATAAATAAGGAACAAAGTAAAGAATAAAAGATAAAATAAGTAACTAAATACATAAACAAGAAAGAAGTTAAATAAATCAATTAATTCAATAAATCAATTAATCAAACAAGTCACTACATGAGAATGATTAGGTTAGGTAGGACATGGTTAAGCTAAATAGCTATAAGGAAAGTACAACAGAATATGAGGGGCTTTAATTGATGTTTAATAAGGAGAACTTACTTTGAGAGTGAACAATGAGAAGGTGATGTTCGACATATACAAAACTCGTCAAAACCAAATGTGCACCAACTTGTAACATAATTGATATAATTTCTTCTTGTGTGGTAACATCTATTCCTTCTTTTCTTTCAAAAGATTCTCTTTTGACTTATTTAGAAGATAAGGATGAAATTGCTTATATGAATGTTATAGAGTTATTTGTGAAGAAATCTTTTGAATTTTTGAAGCCAATGAAAAATGTTGAGCATTTTGAACCTCTATTTCTAGTTGAAGCTATTGAAAATGTGAATGTAAGAATGGTGCTTCACTTAAAATAGATTTGGAACCATTGACTAAAAATCTGAAGTATGCATTCTTAGGTGATCATTCAATATTGTCTATCATCATTTAATCTTCATTTTCATTATTAGAAGAGGAAAATTTGCTTAGGTTGTTAAGGGAATTTAGATCTGCAATTGGTTGGTCTATTAATGACATTAAAGGAATTAGTCCCTCAATTGTGATGCGTAAAATTCTTATGGAAGATTCATACGCCCCTTGCATAAAACATCAGAGAAGACTAAATTTTGCAATAAAATAAGTGGTTAGAAAGGAAATTCAAAAATGATTAAAAGCCAACATAATTTTAGGGATTAGTCCTACACAAGTAGAGAGAGGTGGAATCACCATAGTGACGGATGAAAAATGAGGAAATTATTTCCACTAGAACTATCATTGGCTAAAGGGTTTATACATGTTAGTAGAAGTTAAATAAAGCCATAAGAAAATATCACTTTTCATTACCTTTCATTGATCAAATGTTAGACATGCTCGTAGGGTATGGATTTTATTGTTTCTTAAACGGTCATTTAGGCTACCATTAAATAGCAATAGCTCTAAAAGACCAAGGAAAGACCTCATTACATGTCCATTTAGTACTTTTGCATTTAGGAGGATGCCATTTGGTCTTTGTAATGCTTCTTCCATTTTTTTTTATCATTACATGATGGCTATCTTTTAAAAAATAATTGAAAATTTTATGAAAGTTTTTATGAATAATTTTTATATGTATGGTGATTCATTTGATAATTTCTTACATAACTTGTCTCTAATGTTGAAAATATGCTAGGAAACCAATTTTGTGCTCAATTAGGAGAAATCATACTTTATAGTGCAAAAAGGAATTGTCTTGGGTCATAAGGTGTCCTCAAGGGGAATTGAAGTAGATTGAGCCAAAATAGTAGTCATTGAGAAGCTACCATCTCCCGCTAATGTTGAGGGAATATGAAGTTTCCTTAACTATGTAGGGATTTATAGGCATTTCATCAAAGACTTTTAAAAAATTGCAAAATCGATATGCAATCTCTTAGAGAAGGACACTCACTTTCATTTCAATGATGACTATAAGAAGCTTTTGAGTTGATTAAGAAGAAGCTTATGTTTGCTCTATTGATGATCACTCCTAATTGGCAACAACAATTTGAAATAATGTGTGATACAATTAATTTTACTGTTAGGGTAGCTTTGGGTCAAATAAGAGAAAATGTTTAAGGTGATCTATTATATAAGTAGAACAGTTAATAGTGGCCAGCAAAAATACACCACTACAGAGAAGGAAATGTTGGTTGTGGTTTTTACATTAGAAAAATAAAGATCATATGTCATTGGTTCAAAGGTTGTGGTATTCATAGGTCATGTTGCCATTAGATACCTTTTTAAGAAAAAAGATGCAAAATTAACACTTATCAGGTGGATTCTCCTTTTGCAATAATTTGATATAGAAATCAAACATAAGAAAGGTTCAATTAATGTTATGGCAGACCATCTTTGTCAATCAGAGATGGATGAATCAATGTAATAATTTCTTATTCAAAAATCTTTTCTCGATGAGAAACTATTCAACGATTAAAGAGAAATCCCATGATTTGCTGACATTGTTAATTACTTAGTTTTTGGGTTATTACCTCCATATCTTTCATCTAGTTAAAAGAAGAAGTTCCTACTTGGTGTTAAAAATTACTTGTGGGATGAGCCTTTAATCTTCAAAAGATGCAAATGATTTGGAGATGTATACTTGAAGAATTTCAGTCCATTCTTGAACATTACCACTCATCTCCTTATGGTGGTCATTTTGGTCCAACAAGAGCAACAACCAAAGTTTTTACAATCTAGATTCCATTGGTCAACACTTTATAAGGATTGTTATACTTTCACCAAAACTTATGATTGATGTTAACGAACTGGTAACATTTCTAAGCATCATAAGCTTCCATTGACCAATATTTTTGAAGTTGTGCTGTTTGATTTATAGGGAATCGATTTTATGGGGCCATTTCCAAAGTCATATGGACACTCTTACATCCTCTTATTGTGGAATATGTTTCTAAATGAATAGAGGCAGTAGCTTCTCCAAAAAGCAATTCCAAAGTGGTGCTCTAATTATTAAAAATAATATATTAGCAAGATATGGGTCACCAAGAGGAACAATAGGTGATGAGGGAACTCACTTTTGTAATAAAATCTTCTCACTTATTTTGAACAAATATGGAGTTCATCACAAAGTTGCTCTACCATATCACCCATAATCAAATGGCCAAGCTAAAATTTCAAATAAAGAAATCAAGGATGTTCTTGAGAAGACTGTGTATTAATGATGCTATATTTTAATTAAAACATGTTTATGTATTTAATTTCATATAATGATTCTTAAAATAAACCAAAATGAAATTTTTATAACTTTATGACCTATTAAGGTTATAAAATTGGGGATTTCCTAATTTATTCATAGTTTGGATAAATTAAGTTAAATCGGCTTCTAATTAATGAAATTAGGAGTTAATTTAAACTTTTCTAAATCTTAATTTTTTAACACTTCAAATTTTGCATAAAATCAGCATATTGAAAACTTTTCATATTTAAAAATATGATATTTTCAAAAGGGTTAATTACCAAAAGAAGCCCAAACTTTCGTCAATTTTTCAATTATAGTCCGAACTTTAAAAATTAGCAATAAAATGCCCAAATTTTCAATTTTTTTCAATTCTAGCCTAAACTTCAAAAAGTGGCAATAAAATGCTTAAACTTTCAATTTTTTTCAATTATAGCCCAACATAATCTGTTGTTCTCCTGATGCTTTCAGTCCTTTGTTTTCTGTTTGTTTTTTTGATGCCCCAAACTACTCTCGCATTACAGTGTACTGTACCAGCAAACTTTTCGTTTTTAGTTAATTCTCCTGATGTCCTTAGTGTGAGAGCGTTAGGGCTGCGTAATCTGAAAATTGAAGGGTGAGGGCGTCAAGAGAATAAACTGAAAATTAAGGAAAAACTGAAATCAAAGCATAAGGTCGTCGAGGCTGTGTAATCTGATTTAGGTCATTTTTAAATAACGACATCATTTTAATTATGTGATTAAATGACGTCATTACATTAATCTTCATTTGTTGTGTTAATTTTGATTGACATGTATTAATAGTTAAGATTTCTGAAATACATGGCAAGTCACGTCAACATACTTAACGGAAATACTAACGTCTGGCTAGAATTGAAAAAATTAAAAGTTTGAGCATTTTATTACTACTTTTTGAAGTTCGGGCTAGAATTAAAAAAACTGAAAGTTTGGGTATTTTATTGTTACTTTTTAAAGTTAAGGCTATAATTGAAAAAATGATGAAAGTTTGAGATTTTTTTGGTAATTAACCCTTTTCAAAATTATAGAAAATATTGCACATTTCTATAAAATTGAAGATTAGTTAATTTAATTAGGAGTATTTTTGGGTTTTCTGGCCTAATTTTGAAAATTTTCACTGTTGGAGCATTGCTAAATTTGTATATTTCTCAATATTCACCAGCTAATTAACCCTAATTAACTATTGGTTTATAATATTAGAGGTTCAATTGAGCTCATACATAAGTAAACTCATTTTCTTTTGCTTAATTATATATTAATTTAAATAAATTTGACATTTTTGTTAAATTTGAATAAATCATAGACTTTTGAATAATTTTTTGAACTTTTTCAACATTAACAAAGGAGTTATACATTTTTTTTAAACCTATTATGAGATTGATTAAGGCTTAATGAAGTTGGTTAAGAATTGGTGTTCATATTGGAAACTCTTTATTTTGCAGGTAAAGTTGTGAATACCATTTGACCACTTATCCCATCTTATATTCATTCTAAGAGTCCCTTTTGAAAAAAAGAAATTGTCATGACAAAAACTAAGGGAAATTCTTCCACTAAAATAAGATATTTGGGGAGACTTAGGTCTATAATTCAAATATTCATCTAGTTAAGACTTGAGGCCCTTCCCCCGACCCCCCCCCTCCCCCAAACTTCACCTACTACATCTCCTACTATGAAGAATGCCTAAATTTTTATTGATTTTATCATTCTTAACACTAATACTATCCAATTTAAACAGGTTCACCTATCATTTATGGTATTATAGCAATGAGTAGTGTATCACTTCTACAAGGATCTATTAATAAATAAGTCTAACTCTCTTATTAATATCTAATAAGCAATAAAAGTGGAGATAATCTAATTTAAACTTAAAATTATCTTAAAGTAGAGTAACATTCCACTAAAATAAGACAAAGAAATAATATAAAGAAGAATATCAAATGTCTAGGTAAGTATTATCCCTAGTATCACCTTTATATTCACGATTCAATTATTTTAAAAGATTTTTTAGTCTAGACTAGTGAAAAATTCATGATTTAATGAATTACTCTCTCTTGAGTTATGACCACCTATCCTTAAATTGATTAATAATATTACTATTTGATTAAAACCTCCAAAGATATAAAGATATGTGAAATTGCATGGAAGGTTTAACCCTAATACTAGAAGATTTATGTAAGTTTATCTTAGGAACCTACTTAAATCCTTATATCAGTGGCTTGGTCAATCTGCAAGCATCTTTTTCTCAAACTTTTGCATGTAAATTTAAATATGATTTATTTGATATATTTTATTAAATTAGCGATAAGAATAACAAAAATATTTCTTAAGTATAACGCTCTTTTATAAATAATTAAAATCAATCCATCACAAAGAACTACTAGGGATACTCTTATTTAAAAATCAAAAGGTTATTTACTGATCATCATTGAAATAATAAATATGAATAAAAAATTGCATAAATGATTATGATGTTTGTGTGTTTGTGGAGGTCCTCATTATGATAAATATACATTCATTGAAATGGCTCGATTATGAGGATCATGATTTAGATATAATATCAATTGTATAAAGATAGTTAAGTAAGTCAACAAAGAATTGGCCACCCTAAAATAACTAAGGAGAATATTCTATTATTCTTGATCATTAATGTCTCAAGAATTCTTTTTCTAACGTGAATTTAAATTTGAAAAGATCTAAATTAATTATTAATTAATAAGAACAAATATAATTGGATTTAAGTAGGTGAATACCAATTCTATACTCTATATCCAATTAGAACATTGGATGAAGGAATAATTAAATTATAAGTTATAACCATGCATGGATAGGTTAAATCAAACCACTTTGGCATTCTTGATATTTAAGTGATCATGAAATATTGTTAGATATTAATATTGATATATGATCATAATCATGGATATCTCATAATATCAACTTATTAGAGAGCTTTTAAGTCTAACTACTATGTAACTACCTCTATGAACGTTTTACACTATTGGTGTAGTTTTAGTGAAAGTACTCATTATCAAATGGTACTATGAAAGCTCCAACTTCATACTAATCTATCTAATGAAATCTTTTAACACATACGAGTGCATAGTTCTAGGATCAATCTACAATATAGTCATCACTATTGAAACTGTAATCATACTTATCATTATACCGAATGTGTCCTCAACATCCTGTTGGTTTACTGTAATTACCCCAACCTATGCAAGTGGTTTCCTTCCATATTAGTTACACCTTGGTATTGAGCTCCTAGTGTTTTAGGAGTCTCTAGACACTGTAGGTGGTCTGACTGACCTCTGACTATACGATAATCCTCATCTTATCCTTCTATCACCAAACCATCTACATTTATTATTCTTATCCCTATCCAACCAAATTAGGGCACTTTCGGGATCTCTACTCTCATTGAATGATTTTTGCGCTTAACTTAAAAATACACTAGATCAAACTCCCTAATACTACTAAGGCCTCCCGTGGCTGGCGCATCACCGCTGCTTGTATCTGTATTGTTCACTCAAGGTAAAAACAAAATTCCATCATCAGTTTTGCTGGTCTTAATTGTTTTGAATGAGGTTGATTCATAAAGAAAAACATTTACTGAACCATCCCTGTGCTCGGCCTCCCGAGCTGAAGGTACTTTAAGTGCTAGAGCCTATGGTGTGGCTAAAGTTTCGTCAATGCATAATGTTGTGAATTCAAAGATAAACTACATAACACTGAAAAATAACATAACTTTTGAGGTTGCCTTTTTCACAAAAACCACATAAAAACACATTATGAAATCATAACACGTATAAAGAAAACCTTATTTCAAAAATGTTACTTTTTTATCCTTAACTATATCAATTACAATTTTATTTATCATTTATTACGAAATAATAAATTAAATAATTTCTATTACTTTTTTATCATACATAATGATGGTGGCCACTGAAAGCCACCATTTTGTTGGCTCCATATCGATTTCCATATGTAAAAGATGTCCTCACATAAGATCATTGCTCAAAGGCGTGATTTGTCTTTTATATGTTTGATAAAAGGTATAAATAAATCTAACTTTAAATTCATAATAATTGTTCCTCTCACTAATCCCGACTCTCTTTTCCCTCTCGATTCACTTTCTTCCTTTCCTCTTCTGGTTACCCACCTAACGTCCTTCTTTCCCACTCACTTTTTCTAACTTTCTTTACTGGTAATGGTATGGAAAACCTAACAACCTGCCTACCTGAAAACCTTAAACAACCTCCGAATATTACCTCACCTCTAGACTTCCCCCCTTTCCTTGTTCAAAACCTACCCATGAGGCTACTTATGTAGATAAGAGAGACATTGAATCGAAGGAAGCACACAAGATAACTTAGAGTAAAGTTGTTGGTGACCCCCCTACCAACAACTTTAAAGTCTGAGGTACATATCTCCCTCAAATCTGGATGAACCATTCTCCCCTCCTTTGGACGTTCTATAAACGGGGGTTAGGAAGTGGAGCTCTTCGACAGTAAGGTTCTTTCTGGAAAAGCAACTGGCGTTCCCAGTAATTCAATAGTGGGCTAGCAACTCCTAGAAGTGTCTAAGCCTGGAAAACGCCTGCATGGTCATAAAAGATATACTCTTCATCTTTATGTTTGCTTCCGATGATAAAGCTCAGAAATTTATAGACGCGGGATCATGGCACATCCAAAGATAACTGTTATTCATCAAGAAATGGAATCCTAGAGTCAAGCTTGATAGAAATATACTGAAGATGATTCCCATATAGGCTAACTTTCATATAGAACCTTTGGAGTATTTGTCCTCTGAGGTTTAAAGCCATATAGCCAATAAGCTAGGGAAGCCTATAAGATTGGAAGAGAATACAACTATGCATAAAAGATTCGAGTTTGCTCAAATCTACATTAATGTGAATCTGAGTAAAAACCTCCCAAGCTCAGTGAAAATAATGAAGTTAAGTGAGTTGGCAACTCTAGCAGAAGACTCCATACAGGTTAACTACATGTGGAAGTCAAAGATGAAGGAGCAAAAGCAAACCTGGATCCCCAAGAACAAGGATGAGAATAAGTTGAACCATCACAAGAATAATAGCTAGGTAATCACTTCTCAGAGTAATAATGCAAGCAAAGGAAAATATATTCCCCCCTAGAATATGTTACCACGTATAGTGATGGGGAGAAGGAGGATACCTCTCAGAGCAAAGAGAGGGAAAAAGGCCATAGTCGAGGACACAAACACAACCTCTTCCAGTGAGCCAAAATGCAAGAAACAGTCACTCCTCAACTGGAATAAGAAACGACATGCAAAATAGACTCAACCTCCCCAACAGTAAGAACTTGGAGAATGAACAAACTCCCTCTGTCACAGATCCAAGTGGTAGTTTGTCCGAACCTGGTATGAAGTCTAAGAGGAAAAAAATCAGTTAAAATCAACTCTTAATGGAGTTAATTATATGGAATGTAAGAGGTTTAAATATATTGGAAATTTACAGGTGGAGTCATACCAAGTCGGAAAGAGACATAAGGATAAAGTGAGTTATATATAAAAATAGGGCTTATAACTTAAAGTTTTAAGAATTTTGGTTAAGATATGATATCCTTTTGTATATGAGCTCACTTGTTTCCAATCTAATTTCTCCTCGGGCTTCTCAAAACCCTTCAAAATAGCCCAAATAAACAATTAGCGATTAAGGATTTGTTAACTCTTAAAATGCCCGATTTTGTTGGGTTCGTGGAAACCAAAATAAAAAGGGATCAACTTCAGAAATGTCTTTGGCTCCTGAACAAAGACTAGATTGTGCTTACTAACCATGGTGCACATGTTAATGGCAAGATTATTATGTCTTCCGTATTTGCTCCTTATAAATAGATGGTTTTGCACTATGAACTTACTAGAATCCAAACACAGGTCCGTCTGGCAATTACTATAAACTGGGAGTTTCAAAGACAGTAACTATGGAATGAAACGGTATTGATTAATGTAAGAAGCATCAACTGTCCATAAACCCTCTCAGGAGACTTCAATTATGTTCTTTCTTCTAGTGAAGTATTTAGGGAGCAGGAGATGGTCTAATATCAAATCTAATGAACTTCAGGAATTGATTAATAACTTAGGGATAACTAAGTTGAAGTTCGCTGGAAGTCTCCATCCTTGGATCAATAAACATTTAGGGGATTGATTTCTACAAAACAAGCTAGATCAATTCTTTGTTAACTCAGCTTATTTATATCATTTTCCCTTAAGCTCAGCCAACTTTATTTGTCAACTTACCTCTGACCACTCCCCCTATTCATATCCTGGTTGAGGTAAACTTCATTAAAAGTAAAGCCCCTTTTAGGGTTTTTTTAATTCACTTCTAAACCATCCAGACTTCAGGGAAGTAGTCCAGAGAGGTATTAGCTCTAACATAAAAGGCTCTCATACCTTCAAGTGTCTATAAAAACTGAAGGTAATAAAAGCTCAAATGATATTATTGCTCGGGATCTAGAAAGACCCAATAGAGATGGAGAAAATAATGGCTCTAAACTCATTAATTAACTGTAAGGAGAAGGCATTCCTCAATCTAGGTGATCACAATCTAAAGCATCAGGAATCTATGTTGAACTCAAATATGCTACTTCCCTTAAGAACATAAACTCCCAGTTAAAGTAGAAATCCAAAATGTCGTGGTTGAAGGAAGATGAAAGGTGCACCAAGTATTACTTCAAATGGATCCTATCAGATAATAAGGGCAAAATAATTCACAACTAAGAGTAGCTCAAGAAGCTGGCATATTTACATAAGGTTATTGGGTTCAAGTAATGACATCATTTCCATATCTGCTGGGCTATACAACTTTCTAAAAAATTCACTATCACCATTGTAATTTGGTAAAGGACATCACGGTAGAGGAAATAAAGAACACTCTATTCTCCATGCACCTAATAAGACGCTAGGACCAGACGAGTTCAATGGGAGATTCTTTCAATAGACATGGGACTTTACAGGAGAAATTGTTACAAGGGCGGTCCATGAATTCTTTCAAAGCAAGAAATTCCTAACTGAATGGAATAAAACTTACTTTTTCTTTGTTCTGAAAAACCTTAATGTAAAATCCTTAAATGATTATTGTCTTAAAGCCTGTTTAATGTGACGTACAAAGGCATATCAAAGTTATTAGAAAACAGAATAAGGAAATATATGAGAGAGCTACTCAGTCCAACACATAGTGATTGGATTCCATTAGCAAGAAGGTGAATAACTGGTGTAACATAAAATCATTGATGGAAAAGGCACCTCTTTTTAGTCTGATCACTAGCATACACTTGGTCTGTTATACAAGCTAAGGGAATTTCATTCCTTGAGGACTCTAATTCATCCCAGGACCAAAGTTTAGGAGCTGATCAAAGATAATCAATGGTCTTAACCTTAGGGGACCCTTTAATATTATCAACAAGTTTCCTAACTATACCTTGAACTCCTCCCCTGCAGACATCATTCACTGGACTGCAGACAATTCACCGAAATTCATCATGAGGTCCTGTAAGAACCTGATACAGGGAACCTCGAATCTGATAAAAGTACAATGTTCTAATTTCGTATAGGACTCGAGTTTGAGTCCTAATCACTCGTTCATACTTTGGCTTGCTGTTAGGGGATCGACTTCCTACTAAAGTTTTAATTAAATTCAGTATTCCTAGCTTACAGTGTGAATTTTTCTCAAATAACTTGGAAAATATCAATCGCATATCTTTCTGTTGTGACTTCTCTTAGGGCAAAATCTTTTCTCACCTTGAAGTCCAATGTAACTTAAATAGATGTTCAGAGATAGTTATATAGGCATATAAACTCAAATTGCAGAACAAAGGCAACTTAAAGCTATTCAAATTGAGTTTTGGGGATGTAATCTATTACATTTGGAAGGAGAGAAATAGAATATTGTTTGGAGTTGAACCGATGAACAACAGTGAAATTTATCATAACAAAACTACTCCAGAAATAAGGGAAAGAAGGCACTGATAAGATCACTAAGCTTGTAGCTTATTTCTTGTTTTGAGCAAATATTTATGGTGATATTGCTATAGAGCTCCTTAGTTTTGATGTAATAGCTTTGTTGGTGTACTAAATGCAAATTACCTATTTTTCAAAAACGAAAGTCTTTATCATTAACTCTGGTACCACTTTGTATTCTAACATTACTAAAATAGTGCTCAATGTACCCTAAATATTATGCACAAATGGTAATAAAGATAACGTTAGGAATTTATTTACACTTTTTCTAAAATATTGTGATGAAAATCACACATTTACAAATTACTCTACTGTGACACTATATGGACTAAATTGATAACTCAAATATTAGAAACTAAAAGAACATAACTTCTTCAAAACTTACGATGCTATTAGCATCACTTTAAAAATATTAAATTATAACGTAATATCATAGATAAGAACATTTAAACCTTTTCGTGATTAAGGGTCAAAATTTACAACCTTGGCTCATGATCATTGGTCTAATCTTTTTTTGCACAAATTGCATGATGTTGAATAATTGGGTAATAACGGGAAAGAAGGAAAAGAAGAAGCATCTGGTTCGGGTTAAAGCTTGCTTTAGCAATTTTGTTGCTGACTAAAATAGTGTCTCCTAAAGCGCATATGTGTTGTGTATATACACCGTAAACATTGGAAGCAAAGAAACCCAGCTTGTCACTTCACTACAATCCCAGCTTACTAAGAAAAGTAAGGTTTCATGTGGAAACCATTTCATGACTTATCCGTAGCGAGTGGCTACAAATACACCCATAATCTCAGACACGGATGTTTCAGAGGGAGATATACATGACATGGGATGTACGTGTATTTCAGAGACCGTACAGGTGGCTTGACCATAACAGCCGTTTCCAGCACTGAGGTGCAAGTATAATTATTAATAAATAAAAAGACAAACAGCAGTAATTAATTAAACGGCTTCATTTCAAATCCAATCACACGTTGGATTCTGCCTCCTAAGCCTACTAATCATGTTACCAACAACACCCCCACCAAAGTAATAATTAGAAGAATGCCTTGAACGAATAGCCACACAGTTTAACAACAAATCAAGTATAAGAATAGCTAGTCATTGTTTCTTGGGTTTATTTGACCAAAATAAGCATAGGTAAATTCCAGACAGACCAACGCATTAGAGACACATGGACATATTGGTTCTTGAAATACTCGTAGCTACCCAAGTCTTTCAGAATCAATAATTCATTATGTTATTACACTAACAAGTACTTAATCCCCGTCCCCATCTACAAAGAGGAAGATATACAGATCAGTCAATCTGCAGCTTTTTGCCTGTTTACGAAACTCGTAGGGTCTTATAGATAAACGAGCGAGTAGTGTGTTGTGGTTTTTAAAGGCGGTGTATAATGGATAAAAGCTGTCAATCCTCTGGGGACTACAGTAATAGTAGTGGCAGTGGCACCAACATCAACAAGGATCAGTATCTCAAGCACTTGAACAAACTATCCCACAAGATTTCCAAACCCATCAACACCAACAAACCTACTTTTGATCAACCACAACAACAATCACAGCTACAGCTACAGCTACAACCACAAACGACGCAGCAGCATCACCAAAACCTGCAGGCGCAGCAACATCAGCCGCCGGTCTACAACATCAACAAGGATGATTTCAGGGACGTGGTCCAGAAGCTCACCGGATCACCCGCTCACGAGAGGATCTCTACACCTCCGCCTATTCAAACACCCAAACCTCCAAACACCCGCCTGCAGCGTATCCGCCCCCCTCCACTGGCGCACGTTAGCAACCGCCCTACTCCCTTGCTAAACAGCGCCGTTGCTCCTCCATCTCTCAGCCACGTGTTCCCCGGAGCTTCTAGCTCTGCCGACGCTTTCATCCAGCGCCCGACAGCGCCTCCGTCTCCGCTTCCCCCATTTCCGGCGGTCGACGGGGCGGCGGAATCGCCGATTTCCGCCTACATGCGCTACCTCCAAACCTCAACCTCCACCGTCGATTCAAACAAACAGTTCGCCGTTTTATCGCCGTTGGCTCCTCTGGTGTCGCCTCGTTGGAACAATCTAGGTCCCCCTCCGCCGCCGCCGCAGCAGCAGAGTCAGCAAGAGTTAGCTCCGCCGCAGTCGTCGGGAATGGTACAATCACATACGCCGTTACAGTTACCGACGTCGCCGTTACCGTTTGGTTGCTTGAATTCGCCGCGGTCCCAGTATCCTTTACTTTCCCCAAGTATGTTACTTTCGCCTTCTTCGTTCCCACTCTCTCCCACTCTGCTTGTGCCAAGCCCTACGTGGAGAAGTCTATAAAGATCATCTTCAATTTATTGTTCTTCAGGTAAGGGTTCATTTTGATTGACACAAACGCCGTCGTTTAATGTTAGCGACAGGATTAGGATTCTTTTTCTTTAATTACACATAGCGGTTAATTTGAGAGAGAGGGTTGTAGAAGGGCTTATCAACAAAGCATGTGAAAAATAGGATAACCTTTTGTTGCTTTGTTGGATATGTTAGATAATGTGGTTAAGATTAATGGATTATTTGTAGGCGGATGATACTCATGTCCTTTGCACCAATTTGACTAAGCCATTTGTTGAGAAAAGGTTGTATCATCAGCTTCCAATTTGGGCGTGGTTCTCGTGGGGTTGTAGCTATTAAGCCCTCTGTTTCCTTCTTTCTTTTCATCTGATGCTACAAAGATAATCTGATACAAGTGTGAAACAATCAACCTATTGATGTTCGAAGACCCAAAGGATGATTCCAATGTATCATTTCTGGGGGAATTACTTACCAACTTTGTGCATATCTTTCTCAGTATGTATGTATGTATTTATGAGGTCATGTAATCCAAACTGTCTTCTAGAATATGAGCTGCTTACATACCAATTCATATCGTAAACTGATCTTGCGGTACAACAATAAGTAAGTCGACTGGTTGAGCCTTTGTGTCTAAAACTAAGGTGGTAGAGAAAGCTCGAAGTCTGTTCTTCTGACTTGCTGATTTCTCTCCAGCTGCAATTGTTCCTCCCCTTGTTTGATTGACTAGTGTTTTCCATTTGAGTGGAAGTGAAAGGGGGACAGACTCAGAGTCAGACTTAAGACTGGTGATCTTTGAACCTCAGGTTTCCTCAGATGACCTTTGTTGAACTGGTCTCAGATTGCCCTGCATCTCTAGTCAAGTTGATACACATTTTTATTTGCTTGCATTCCGGGAATGCCATATTCTTTTTCTACAACATAAGAAAAGAATGTCTAGTTGTAGGTTCCATTGGAATTATGTCCATTGCCCGAAATCAAAGTTTGATGGGATATATGATCCAATACGAATACTTCAACCTGGTAGGACTCCTACATAGATCCCACAAAACTGGCACTGAGAGAACCAAGTTACTAACGATTGCGGACATATAGGTTATATATGTCAATTTTTTAATTAGTAAAAAGATCAAATTAGATGTTAAGGTATAGTCTATAGCTACAGAGCCATTCAACCAGGGCCCTATTAAATAAATAAGTAGCAGAGATAATTCGAAAGGCTATGTATCAGTTCAACCCTAAGGCACTAGCATCTCCTATTCTTCTTAGTTACAAAAATAGGATTCATCCATCCGGCCATCTCATTGTATATGTTAATGTTATCGTGGAAAATAATTGAAACCTTGCAGGGCCTTATTCCAAGGTGTTGTTAGAGTACAGGAAAGTTACCAAACGAAGACAGGATTTGAATGCTAACTGCTGATATCAAGCAAACAAAAGTGGGCATTCAAAAAGCACAGCTTGATATGACAAACTAAAAAGTAGAGCAGGCTTGGCTTAATACGTCCACAAATCATAATCAAAACAAGAAAATCTAAGGAAACCTCAGAAACAACCGGCAAATTAGCAACAAGCATCTTCTCCTATTAAAAACATATAGAGGAGAAGTTCAACCCTAATTTGCACTAGGGGCACTCTCACTGCTGTTCTTCACTGGGCTTGGGTGCTTCTTTAATCTCGTCAGCTCCATCATCCTAAATGATTAAGTTAAATCAGTAATCAGTAAGTTGACATGCAAATTGCAAATGAAAGGAAATTTGATGTGGGTATAAACTGAACAAGGTGGGTCTCAAATAAACAAACCTGCATGTCAGAGGTCCACAGAGTGAGATTGTCACGAAGAAGTTGCATGATCAAAGTGCTGTCCTTGTATG
>JAOQMM010000006.1:5762522-5786690 GCA_027563515.1 Erythroxylum platyclados
TCAGTCAAAAAATAGCTCATTGTCGTATCTTTGATGTGGAAAACAACCACTTGGCAAAATTTTAATTCAGAAAACTGGTGAGCATATTCTCACCAACATTCAGGTGTTTTATCACCGTGACTGGAGCGTCCATTCCCGATTCGTGCCTAGGGAGGCTAATTGCTGTGCAGACTTCCTAGCGAAACACGCTCACTGCTGCTCACTGCTTTATACATGGTTATTACGTTCTGCCCATTCCACTGCTTGACTTGGGAGATTTGTTGCACGGTAACAATCGCTCTCTGAATAGTGTTGAGTATGCAGGCGGAATTACCTACTGTTGATATATATATAAAAAAAAGCTTCATTACGCAATCCTTTAAGCTATAACACAACTAGGGAGATCTTCTCTCCCATATGTCCTTTGTTAAACTTATGCCATTTATTGTTAGCCCCACATTTCTGTCAAATTTTTTAAAAAATATTAAATAATAATTTATTAAAATAATAAATTAAATTAAAGAAGGTGTGTTTTCATTTCTTTCCTTTAGGTGTCTCACATCCGAAACCTTGTACCATTTAAATTTGTAGGGGAAGCAAAGGCTTGTTAGGACGAGTGCCAATACGACAGCAATTTTAGTGGCACTGAGGTACTTCAGGCTTCACACTAGGTTTTCAACTTTTTCATTTTGAAAGTAGGTAAATTTAAATTCCCATGCATTAAATAAAAGAAAACTAAAAGTGCAGCATCTCTGTGGAAAACGAAACCTGCTTTCCACGTAGGGGACAAAATCATTGCAGCATGCAAGTCCAACCTAAGCCACACAATGATTAACGCTTTTTCTGTATATAAATTTAGAAGTGATAAGGCATAAATAAATTAAACTAAGTCATTATAAAAAAATATTACCTTAAAATGTTAAATAATTCAGCCAAATGGCATATTTTTAACCAAAATTTGTTTGCTTATTGACAAAAAATAATTAAAATAAAAACGGCTTAAAGAGGATATTCCTCATATCAGTGCATACCACTGTGTCACAAATTACAATCCAGTTTGAATAGCATTAGGCTCGTAAGTCCTTTTCATTTCTTTACTGTACCCTTTAAGGGTCATAGTACCTTTAGTGTTAAGCATAGAACTTGCAGAAACTAAAACCAAAGATAGAAAATAATGCAGGCACGAGCAATGGGTGACCACCTTAGATGAGACAAGAATTTCCAAGAGCATGCAAGAAATGCCATCTCCTGGTCCACCACTAGGGCAAAACGAAAGAATAAAGACACCAGTCAGAAACTTGAGCGACGAACACAATTTTGTCTTGGCATCAAGGTGGGTGATGGTGATCTCATCTCCTTTCGTTTTCCATCACAGAAACTTTAATAATCTGGGGACGTAAAAATAGACAAGTAATAAGTTGAATCGGTAGGATTCATGTGTGAAATAATACCTTGCACAGAAGAGCATTGAAACGGTTAGGTTGATTCTAACATCAATGAACAACAGAACAAGTACCCTAAGCAAACTAGAAAGATCTTTCCTCTTGTTTTTCTTCTACAAAAATAATTTTCATTCATCCATTAAAAGAAATGTATACTTCTTTCTCTAAATAGACCAACAGAAGAAGTGGACCACAACAAAGATAAAGCATAAAGAAAACGATCTATACTCTTCTTTTCTCATGAGGTCCGGCCCAGCAAATTCTATTGTCTTTTAAAAAAATACGTAGCAAATTGGACGTAGCCGAAAGGCAAACTTCTATACACAGACGCAGACTATACAAAAATTTCCCGTATACATCACAATCAAAGCTAGTTTCAGAATTCCTATACGTAAATTTATACAGCAAATATACATGTTAATCAATAGAACTCCTCGTCATCTACTGTAGATCTTGTGATGGGTATAGACCATCTTCCTAAATGAGCTGTGTAATTAATGCACCGAATAACTCCCCTTCCAGTTGCTCCATCTGGAAAGTCCAAAACACTGATGCTTCCGGCATCAAGGTGAAATGATGGCATCCAGTCTTTGGTGAGATTGAGGCAGTGGCTCATCAATGCTACGTGAATTGCAGGATGACCAACTACAACAACAATCTTTTCTAGGTTAGATTCATCAGACAGTTCATTTAGCAGAAACTGCCAAGCATTTCCAGACTGATCCCACAATGTTGATAGTGCTTCGTCACCGAATCTGTTTAAAATGCCAGGTTGAACTACTTCACCGTGATTGGCGTCCTGTGTATCACAGAGAAAATTATATACTCAAAGCAGACAAGTTGAAAGGTGGCCTTACTCTTTCCGGCTTGCAACAAAAATATTTTGACAATACAGGAAAACTTGCCTTATTGGATTGCTGAAGGATGTCGTCCACATCAAGGTCCTTCACTTGTTTTAACTCAACATATCGTGGCACACAGTCCGCACCCAAGCAATCTGCAGCCTCTTGCACCTGCAAAGTTAGCCATCTTGAATTAGGAGGGAGAAGGGACCTGGATAATTCCAGTCGTACTGCAATTCATCCAAGATAGTGAGCGCTGTAGTCCCTTTCCTCCATCTAGTTTTCTCCAGTTGATTAGCCCCATCCTTCCACTTCAATAGGCACGTAACAAAGACATTTCTGGGTCAAAGATACTGAACTTACTCGGGATATAGCCATTGCTGTCCCCAAACAAGAACTTTTACAGCTGCTGACTATGGTGCTCACCTTTTGATCGAGGAGCAATTCTGCAGTTTTTTGTGACTGTCAAGTATCATAAGAGAACTTTAGGTTGTAGCTTTATCACCATAAGAACTCGCATTTCTATAAGGACGATGTACCTGTATTATGCCAAGCATGTTCATTGGCTCATCCCCGGAGTTAGGAACACCAGCCTGTGGAGAAGAAGTTCAGTTATGGCCAAACTGAGTATAAATTCATAAACAGGATGGTTGCAGAGTATGAGAGTGAGATAAAAAATATATATATATGGAAAACTTAGCTCCCTCATTAGGCAACATGTTTGCTTAGAAGCTTCAGCAGCAATGCTCATTTTGGATCCAGAAGATATAAATTTCCAGGGGAAGTTATGAAGCTAAGTAGGCATTAAATAACTCAAAGCAATATAACAGACAAATAATTAGAATTTTTTATGATGCATATCATTTCATTTATTCAAACCAATTCTAATATCGCAAACAAAAATTCCGATAAACCTTTTTAACAGAATGCATAATGAATTCAAGTGAACCGGTTCCTTAAGCACAAAAATGGAACAATCTTAAGGAAGCTTTTGGATATGGTACAGACAAAATACAAATAGACATTGGAATGAGATGGCTTCAAACCTCTACATCAATCTGTGTGGTTCCATGACAAACGAGTATGATCCGCTTACTGGTTTTTCTGCCCCCAGAACTTCCACCAGCAACAGGTGAACTGGGTGTCTGTAAAAGAAGTTATTGAAGCTTAAAAGCATCATAACATGGTCCTAATAAAAGCTATTAAATTGGGTTTCACAAGACACTTATAAAACTGCCATTTAATCATGATGGTATGTTTGAAGCTCAACAAGAATTTTATCATGTATCTTGCAAGAAATTTTATGCCAAGCATATTGCAAGCACTGATAAAGACAGGCTAATCGAGCTTACCTTCTCATTGTCCACAACTAAGTAGGACGTTTTAAAAGGACTTCAAATTAGCATTTACCATAGTGAATTGCAGAGTACAAGAATAAGCCTTTGATCGACAGAAACAGCATGTTATTAAACTGACAGCAGCGTCTCGCAGCTTAAAAATTTAGAACAAGCGTTTTAAATATTCAGAAATGCCAGAACTACATTATTATAATGTAGTTTCATATCAGACTCTAAGAGGCTAGACATAAAATTTGTTCTTGCAAGAGCAGAAAACTTACTATACCCTATAAAAGCTTCTGTGCAATTTTAACTGTTTATATAAAGAACAGAAGTAAAGTTCTAAACATGTAACGGAGAACAATTTAAGTTTTATTAACATAGGAATGCACTTGGTACTTCAAGGCAGGAAAGAGCTCAATACTAGCAGGCTTCCACCAATATTCTGTGCTTCTAATATGGTCTTGCTTTACAATGACATGATGCGACTAGCTGAATTGGTATGGTTAGCACATAATTTAGTACAAACCCATAAATTTAAATAACTATTCTACTTCTGGCAGAAACATAATGCAGCTCATGCTCAGGGACACAAGTCTTGGTCATTTAAGTCTGACAGAAGCAACGAAGAAATGAAAAAGATCCATCACTATCTCACTTCTGAAAAGAGATAGATCATATCATATACCTGATTTAAACGATTGAGACATATAAAAGGAGACCCACCCTCAGCTCGTGGGGTGAAATCTAGCACGCTTACACCGCAATTGCTCTGAAGCAAAATCCGGAAGTACTCTGTTCCCAATCCTAATTGGATAGGAACTCAGAGTAAATACAAATAGAACAATGTGAACTCTAAAACAAAACAAAGAAAGAAAATCGTACCAATGGCTGTTGCAACAAGAGCCTGATTAACAGCATTGTGTGCTACCACAAGAATAGACCTGCTTTCATGAGCCAAGATTTTGTTCCAGCAGTTTCTAGCTCGTGCCCACAACTCCCTCACCGGGTAATGATCGTCAATGTTAAAATTGGGAGCATCTACTTGCCACTGACGATAAGTTGCACCAAATTTGGCCTTCCCCTCATGCTTCAACAGACCCTGAAGCCCACCAATTCAGCAGTCGAAATAACATCATCCCTTGACTTAAATCTATATATCTATATATATATATATATATATAAAGAAAATAAAAGATATTACTTGAAATGAATAGAGGTCAATTTCTCTCAAATCATTATCCGTAAGAATCTCCTCCTCGCGGGAACCCCAAATGATCTCGGCCGTTCTTCTGGATCGAATTAGAGGACTAAAACCAAAGGAAATTCAAAATCAATGAATAGATCAGTAAACACTGTAACCAAATAGTAATTAGAGCTAACCTAAACTAGTGAGAACGAACTCACCTACTGAAACAGACATCGAAGGACTCATCAATAAGCATATAGCGAGAGGTCTCGGCCTGAGACTCGCCTTTCTTAGTAAGAACAGAGAAGTCGGAGCTGCCTTGGATCCTTCCCTCTTTGTTCCACGTGCTCTGACCGTGCCGGACCAAAACCACTCTCTTCGCCGCCTGGAGGGAGGGAAACGGAGCAGAAGCACATAGCTCGGAGCTCAGCTCTCTCTCACCGGACGGTGGCTTCTGGGTCTCCTGAAGGCTCAGAGAGGATCGGGTAGAGCTCCGGCGACGGAGGAGGAGGACAGATCGTTGGTTGTACGGAGGGAGGGTAGCGGCAACGACAACGGCTGACATTTAGCGGTTGGTTGGTTGGTTACTTTGGGTGGTGGTGGTTAATGGTTACCGTTGTTTGTTTCTTTTGAGTTCTGCAAACTTTAAAGTGGGAGTGGCACGTAGCACTGCCAAACCAATCATATCTTCTTTGCTGTTTTACTTTTACGGTTTACCTAACAAAAATCAAAACTGGGCTTTACTATATATAATAAAACAATGACAGCTAGGCTGAGCTGAGCTTCATTACACTAGATATGCTGGTGTCACCCAAACGGCTGGTCCTGGCTAGTCGGGATGTCAGTTCTTTCGTCTTCAAATTAAGGATTACACTTAAAATGAAAAATAAACTTTGCCTTCCATAATGATGATGAACCAGCTTGTACTACAGGATCCAGCTATAACTTATTTTTCCTTTAATCATTTTGTTTGTCCTATTTAGACAATGGATTATTTCTCACATCACCTATTATCGTTACTCTTTACTATCCTTACTTTATATTTACTCACATGTATAAGTACTCATTCATTTAATTTATATAGATTCCATTTATTGAATAGATAGATGCTCATAAAATTAAGTAGATAAAAACACAAAAGTGCTTTGTTCTACACTATGTAACACTTTTCTCTTTTAGCTTTTATTACATCAATCAATCAACCCCTCTAAATATTCAAAGAAATATTATAATTATTATGCACCATTTTACTTAGTACTATCGAGCCTAGGACTGCTCGGCTCGAGCCCTAGTCTGACCAAGCTAGAGGAGGTCCTTATTTGAGCTTAGCCTCACCTTTTGTTTTTTTATAAAATTTCAAGATAATGTAGTTTTTACATTGCTTGTTGACTTTGGATCTGGGCAGCTCAGTCTGAGACTTGCTCGAGCCCGAAAAACTGAACTTAGCTCCGGCCTTACTGCTAAGCCTACTTGAGAGTTGAGAAGAACTAGGGTACTTAAGCATCTAAAATTACTTCCTTCTTAAGATTGTTGAATGGTAATCTTGTGATAGAACACTATTCTATTTAATCTTTCCCATTAGTTTTTTCTTGGATCTAACTCGGTCATCATGGGATATTAGTTTTGATGATCGGAGAATGGGTAAGACCATCTGATTTTTATTGGTGTATTAAATTCATTTATACGCATCCAATTCCAATTAGCCAGTGATCCTTGATTAATCCCTTGTAATTAATATATTGCTCCAAATATGGATAGTTTCTTTTGTTAATGAAAATAGGTATCAGAAACAAACTATCTCATATTAGTCTTTTTTATTTAATTAAGAGTTAATTACTAAAAAAAACTTAAACTTTTGTCAAGTCTTCAATTATAGCCCAAACTTTAAAAAGTAATAATTAAATACTCAAACTTTCAATTTTTTTCAATTCTAGTTCGAACTTTAAAAAGTAGCAATAAAATATTCAAACTTTTAATTTTTTTCAATTCTAGCCCTACTTTAGTGCTTCTGATAAGTTTGCTGACATGACTTGCCACGTATTTCAGAAACTTTAACTATTAATACATGTCAGCCAAAATTAACACAAAAAATAAAGATTAATGAAACGACGTCATTTAATCACATAATTAAAACGACGTCGTTGTTTAAAAATAATCCAAATCAGATTATGCAGCCCCAACAATCTTACGTTTTGATTTCAGTTTTTTCCTTCGTTTTCAGTTTATTCTCTCAACGCTCTCACCCTTTGATTTTCGTATTACACAGCCCCGACGTTCTCACACTAAGGACATCAGGAGAACGAACTTAAAACGAATAGCTTACTGGTGCAGTATGTTATAATGCGAGAGTAGTTTGAGGCATCATAAGAACAAATAAAAAACAAAGAGCTAAGGGCATCAAGAGAACAACAGATAACATTGGGCTAGAATTGAAGAAAATTGAAAGTTTGAACATTTTATTGTCACTTTTTAAAGTTTAGGCTAAAATTAAAAATTTTGAAAATTTGAATATTTTATTATTACTTTTTAAATTTTGGACTATAATTAAAAAATTAAAGAAAGTTTAAATATTTTTTTTTTTTGGGTAATTAACCTTTTAATTAAAGAATAAACATTAATTTAGCTAGCGAATTTATGTCATTGATAGGGTCGAAAATTTTCATCGAAGAATGGGCAAAAGAGGGTTTGATGTAAATGTTTAGTAATGTCATACTACAGGCATGGAATGCCACGTTTTTTTGACGTGGTTTGGTTTCCAATCCTAGACAGACTATTGAGCTATCAACTCAAAACGTCAATTTCTGTGATTAACTTTTGTCACCAGAAAACCATGATCTTGTGACTTCCCACAAGACCCACCACATACCCAAAGTTATGCCTTTTCTTACTCCTTCCTCGTCTGTGTAAAGTTAATCATTTCTGAATTTCTAATTGATGGTTACCGTAGATCTCTCTCTCTTTTTTGTTTAGAAGTCTGCCTTTCTCTCCTAATTAATTGTAGATTTGGGCAACATTTATATAATCAAATCCAACTTATTCTATTTTGTATTGATTAATTAAATTAAGATCAACTCTTTTTTGTTTGTTAGAATTTAAGTTAAGTTACACAAACATTTTGTTAAAATGACGATTGAATTGTGTATTTTAGGGAACGGTATCACTTGTTTCAATCAGTAAATAAGACTCATAAAAATTAGATAAATAAAATAGCTTAAAAAAAGGAACAGAATTCGTGTATTTTAGGTGAGACTAGCAAATCACTTAATTACACCATTGATTTCAATGGTAACTAAGTCAATTACGTTAAGGCTAATAAAGGATATGGAAATTATCATTACTAACTAAGCATGCACTAATCATATTAATCAAGAATGCCTATTGCCTCTCCAAGGGCCAATTAACAAGTAACCAACTTTATTTAATAATAATAGTCCCCTTAATGACCATGTCTATGATATCGTAAACAATTAAAATTCATTTAATATCAAAATATATTTTAAAAAAAAGAAAAGAAAAGACGTTTGCTTAGCTCCTCCCTCACTTTTTGTCACTCGCTTACTCTGTACTCTGTGGAGTCTTCACACTCAGCTCTAAAGTCCTACTCCTAGAGACAACGACACTGTGTATCTGTTTCTTAGTTTAAAACTTTAGATTGTAACTTTCTCCCTCTAAAGACTCCACCTTTTCCTTAACCTGCTAAAAAACCATTCAAATGCATCCAAAACCCTGATCCCATTTCTCAGATCTGAATTGCATTCGGTGTGTTGTTAATGCATTTGTAGGAGAGGAGTGAAATTGATGTCCAACTCCGACCCGAAAACGCGACCCAAGCCGGGGCCTCATTGGGCCCAAGGCAACGAGCTCGAGCTCGAGTTCGACTAGGCTTGAGGTAGACTAGCCGGACCCCAAGCCCAACTCGATCGACCTAATTTCTTTATAAATTAAATATGCAAAACAATGTTGTTTTCAGCAAAACAACATCATTTTGCTTATAAGGATCAGACTTGGGCAACCTGAGCTTGAGCCCGGTCTAAGCTGGGCTTAAGACTCGGTCAACCTAGACCTTGCTTGTTGATTTCAGCTAAGGCCTGGCTCAGTTGTCATCCCTAGCTCTTCTCAATGATGATAATTTTGTACCAAATGAGAATTGAGGTCAATATGATTTGAGCAGGTATTCGATTGAATAAAGTTCTAAGTTTTTATTCCTCCTCTTCTTTTAATTTCACTTATATTTCATGTATCTATTAAATTCTATATATGCATTATGCAATATAAATATAATTGTAAATATTTTAATTTCAGATTTAACTTCTAGTTGGTTGTTTTCTCGGTGTGAACTCTTGGTGTAAATTATAATTGTTAGAAAGTCATGGATATTTATTATTCTTTTATTTTATATTTTGATATAATTATTATTTATTATAAGATAAAATTGTAACATTTGAAATACTATGTATTGTCTTTAATTTTATATTTGTATGATGATTAAATAATCTTTTTTCATATTAATTGTGATTATTATTTACATGTGAAATATGTGAAAAGTAATATTAATAAAAATAAATAAATTGTTGTTATTTTAAATTTATATTATTATGATTTTTAGAGGGAGTTGATGTAAAATTATAAATTATACAGTACAATACAATTCAAAATAAATTCAAAGACTTTTTTATGAATTTAAAAAATTATCCGAAATAATACCTATTATTGACTAATATTGGTACAATACTATATCAAAACCAAATCTCGTATCAATACCAATACCGTTTTTATAATATTGCTTGGAATATCTTCCATAACAATTCTTCTTTTCCTTCCTTTTCGTAACGAGTCAAGAAAGAAATAAAAGATAATGCTAGAAATAACTGATAAAAAGGAGATGATAATAAGACAAATAATGGATGTGGTAATGTAGAAACAAAACAAAAATAGATTGAGTTATAAGTGAACATAGAGAAAAAAAGAAATAACGTAAAAATAAAAATAAAAAAAGAACTAAAAGAAATTATATCGAAAAATTAGATACTTTAAAATGCTTGATGAAGTAATTTCCACAAATTATTGTTTTAATCAAATTTGAACCAAATAAAATTAGAAATCAATATTTTAAATAAAATAAAGTACATAGTCAACTAAGTCGATCATTTTAAGATTAAATAGTCAAATTAAGATAATGTAAATGTTGTCTAATAAATATTTCGAACTGAATAACATCGCAGGAATTAACACTGGCTCTGCAACAATCCCAGGAGCTCCTTTTTCTCGTAATAGATAAGAAGCAGAGCCTGTATATAAACATCCGAGAGCAAGTAGTTATCTGATTCCTAAAAGCATGTGTTTAACAGATATCAAGCAAGGGCTAAGAAACTCTTTCTTAATCAATTATAAATTTTAAAACGTGTACTAGTAAACTTATTTGAATTTTTGCAAGGAATGTATATATAACAATACATTTTGCTAAAGAGAAAAAATATAACAAGAAAAAAAGAAAATACATTTCTGCAAGATGCAAATGCAGAGTTTTTTAAATTATTACCGACTACTATTGATCTATCACAAAGAAAAACTCATGATGCTCCAATCTTGGCAAAATGTTGACAAACAATATATGTTACATATCAGGTTATGATATATTGAGGCCTAATCACCGAAGATATGAGAAATGAAAGAAAGAGTCATGAGCTGTACTGGTAATTGTTTAATTCTCCCCAGACGGACAGCTCTACTTCTTCCCATGAATTCGCCGATCTGAGTTCCTTCCATAAACTGAAAATTGCCCCCAGGATATTTTCATCGTGCAATATACAGTAGCACCTACAGGCATGTAGCTTCCCACGTATATCACATTGCCAAAATGAGATATCAAAACAAAGTTTAACTTAACATTTGTCCCTATACTCACTTCTCCTATAGTCAATTTCAAGATAGAAATCACCCAGATTTACAAACAAAAAGTTAGAGATCACCCAGATTTACACACAAAATGTTCATCAATATGTGGATTGGAGGAAACATCGACCAAAAAGGAAGCACAGGAGGAAATCAACTGCTTACATGGTATGGTAAGAAAGTCGTTTATATTTGTCACCATCCTCAATGAATCCTTTATTTCTCCTTATCAAAGGTAATTTGTAGCTCTCCAAAAATTGTTTAAGAAGACTGGAATCGCCTCTAAAGATATCCAAGTATATTGGTATGATGTCATAGATGCGATCACCTGTAAAAGAAATCAAGAATCAATCTAGCGGTGCTAAACTAATTTGTTCTCAAAGTCAAGAGCTGACATACCAAATTTTAATTCTTTTACTGGTTAAGACCAACCAGCATAAACATGTCAACACAAGAAAGAAATCAACTACTAAATATTTCAATAATTGAAGATCAAGGATATGTGGCCCCTCTACTCAATAATTGAAAAAGTGATGGTATCAGATGTTCTCCATTTCTTTGAGGCAGTACTGGATGATATAATAGTCAGTTGCAAAATTTTACAATGAAAAAACTTGGAATATGAATATAGATTTGTCGGTCAGCCATCCACATGCATTTCATGTAGCATAAAATAGGAACATATAAGATGACAATCAGGGAAGAACATGTCAACGGTCTTTTATACAAAGATATCAAATGACAATCAGGGAAGCAGACATAAAAAGTTTCTAAGCGGAAGGCACTAACCTATAGAAAGATTACTAAAATCAATGATGTAGCTTGGGTGCCAGGATTTTTTGCTACCATCAACATAGCCATTTGTGGAACCGCATTCCTCCAGGCAAGTAACTGCGGCATTGCCATTTGAGCAAGAACTACCAATTTGGGGTTCCATATATACATTGTCATCCATAATATCGGTGTGTATCCAGGAGCAATCTTTATAGAGTTTGTTAAGACCATCATTCTAAAAAAGGAAGATACCAGAAATTTCAAAGACTCATGCATCTAGTTTTAATATATATATATATCATATCAACTGTAAAGCAAGATGGAGTCTGGATAAACCTCATATCTAACAAACAGCTTTGTAAAGTCATCTGGGATATATACATCAACTTTCTCTATCAGTGATTTGGGAATTGGATCTCCCCTACAATAAGCAAACAAAATATGTAAGAGTAAGCAAGGATCCTCTGTTGGATAAAGTTTTGATATACTTCCAAACTTTACTGAAATTTTAATTAGAAAAATTAGTGTAATGAAAGTTAGACATGCCAATTTGTCAAGCGACTTATGAGATTCTTCCTCCTCATGGAAATTATACTGACACAGATTCGCCATTCTTCAGGAATATCTGCTTTACAACAATTATCCTCCACAACAGCATTAGCAAAGGGCATTTCCTCTTTTCGTTCAATATCTATTAAATTTGGCTGATCAAAAGGTGGATAGGGTAAGACGTGAAGGTTGTGCAACTGCTTTCCCAGGAAGGAAGCCAAGTTTACAGCCTCTTCCCATGACAGTGTATCTCTTCTGCAAAGGGAAAAGAAATTTGGTACCAAGGAGATACATTGATGCTGATTCCAGCACAACTGTAAAGAGTGGCTAAAAGAGATAACTTATTACTTCTATGAGAACTTACAATTCAGCAAATATTTTCCCTTTGCATCGCTTTGTTATGACAAATGGGCATATAGGTGCGCATACAGTTGACTTGAATTGTTCCTCAAATGGCAACCCAGCCTTTTTATATTCAAGGTGTTTTTTTATCCACACGTCAAAAGAGAAAACACCTTCGTTACACTTTGGAATGAGATTGCAGTCACCAATAACATTAGGAACTCCTTTTCCATCCCAAGGAACAATTCTGTGAGTCCCATTTTCAAGGTAAAGGATTCCACTTGCTACAACTTCAGGAACATGATTTTTCAGGGCAGAGCTGGATTTGCATAGCATACTGTAAAACTCAAGCTGCAAACAAGTAATATTAAGTTCGAAAAATATGTGGAAAAGGATGGCAAGCAAGGTAAAAGTTAAAAGATACCTCAGTGCCTAAATTATACATTGAGGCTTCAAGCCCTCCTTCAACAAATATTTTAACAGCAAAACCAGCTACGAGATAAACCTGCCATGGAATAGGGAAGCTATAAACAACCACAAACTAAGAATGAGTTTCAAGTTCAACCCAAAAAACTAATAAAAGAATAATTTTTTTAGGCACTGTAATCCAAAAAAATACTTTCAATAAATAACTACTGGTTACATCGTAAAGGAGTGACAATAACACAATACCAGCCATCACAGGCTTGCTGCTAGCTAAATGAACAGATACCATTGCTATCATGATCTTTCACCATCTTAGTTACACAACTACTACATCTACAGTTGCATCATACCTTCACTATCTGCTTTTAGGTGTTTCAAAAATAAAGAAAATATCAAACAGAGTAGTAAGTTTGACTTAGGAAGATTCCTAATTTCAAATTTTTCACATGCTATGGAAAAAATGAACAATGCACTTACAGGATTGCTACCCGTTCCAACAGGAAGCCTCTCATCATCATTGGGGCAAGGCAAATTATGGTAGGAACAAATTTCTGTCAGGCAACCCAACCATCTTTCTGCATTCAGTGCAAGGCATGCTCCCTAAAAGAAATTCAAGCAATGTGTTGAAGTTAAGCGTGAACTACAGAACCTAACAAACCAAATATCTACTTCTGTAAATCGGAGGATCAAAATTATGGACTGCACATGTACAACAGCTCTATTCTCCAATAAAGGTATGTTTGAAGTGTAAACAGGATTTCATCCTGAATCTGATAGCACTGAAATTTTTTACTATGAGCAGCTTGTTTATTATGTAGAACAAACTGCTTATGCGCAACCAGAACTAAGCAATAAACAAGGGAGGGGAGAGGGGAGGTACCTTCCATATAAGTTCTCTCATTCCTGGCTTTTCAACCCAAAGCCTGGATAACCATCCTCTCATTTCTCGTGGTCCAATACAGTTGCCT
Source organism: Erythroxylum platyclados (assembly GCA_027563515.1). Lineage (NCBI taxonomy): Eukaryota > Viridiplantae > Streptophyta > Magnoliopsida > Malpighiales > Erythroxylaceae > Erythroxylum > Erythroxylum platyclados. The sequence goes on from JAOQMM010000006.1 coordinate 5,776,263, forward strand.
GAGCTCCATGGAGAATTGTAATGATCTCTCTCTTCATCCAATAATGTGGATAAAAATTCTATATCATAATAAAAGTCTGGCTTCACCAAATCAGAACTCTTTGGTGAATCGTTAGTAGTTGCTTCATGTCCTGAATCTTCTCTAGCGTTTTGCATTTTGATCCTCTTCTCTTTCCTTGTCAGGTCTGGGTAACTTGGAACGTCTTCATTGTAGACTTTATTCATCTGAGCATTCTGAAAACTGTCACCATCAAAGGCCAGCAATCCCGCACGACAAACTCCTTTATGACGATAACCAGGAGCCATATCTAAACATACATATTCAAAATTTTTTCTATTCACAAAATTTTGTGTCACAGCGACAGTTGGTTCCAAATTCAATACACAGTGCCACCATCCACTAGGAACAAAAATAGTTTCTCCAGGTTGTTGAATACACTCAATTGGCTTATCTTCATCAGCAAGATGGGGATAAAAATCTAGCCACCACTGTAAGATATAAAAGTAAAAGCACACTAATAAGGCAAAAATTTTCAGGACACAATTAAGTACCAAGAACCAGGATGCTGCCAACAAAAACCTGCAATGACGTTGGGGTGTCAATATTGACATCACCATCTTCATCATTAACGTGTACTGTAACTCCTAAAGGTACTCTTCCAGGAGGATACAAAGCCCACCTATTTGAACAAAGAGGTAATATGGCAAAGGAATCTTAGCCAGCATGGATTGGAAGACATGATTAATGAAGTAACTATGACTAAGGGAAAAGTAATGGTAAGATATACCTTTTACGGCCACATAAAAGGGTGTTCCAGGCACTGGTGAGTGCTGGATCAACATGCCAAGAAGCACCAGATCTCTCAGGTCCAATGATAAGCCATCTAAAAGGTGGGCGATCATCTCTATCTAAGACCTCAAAGAAATCTTCTTGAAATAGATGTGGGACACTAAAATCCTTCAACAAGCTTGGTGCAGTTTCCCCAAACTGAAAAATTTGAAAATTATCATTAAGCTATAATTTTCACATAGACCAGGGAGACCAGAACATCCCTAGTCATCACCTTGTCATCAAAAATATACAGGGGATCCTCATCGTGCTGAAGGTTCATGTATGAGACATAATCCTTAAACTTCATTAAAATTTTTTTTGGACTCCTCTGCGAAATCCTAAAGGCTGTATCTCCATATTCTTGTGATAGTTGCTCAATTGTCCATGTCTTTCTTGCCGGCCAAGTATCAGCAAATCCACTAAGCAAAACCTGATACAAGAGTTCCTTATCACCCTATGCACAAAGGCAAAATTCCTCGAAAGTGCTATATATGTTTTTCTTAATAAAAGAGAAGCGTTGCATCCAGAAGCTAATTATTGTCAACATACAGGTTTTTTGCCATCATACTGACAGTTAAACTCTTCTGAGGAGATGTTGGCCTTTCTGTCCACATTCCCATCATCAAAAGCAAAGCCATTTAATGTAGTATGGCACCGGTATAATCTTCTATACAAGAACAAAGAGTTGAATCCTGGACAAACAGTAAATAAGATCCAAGCTCAATAAGAGTCTCTTTAAGTATCTATTACTCAAAAAGTTAAAAAACATTTTCGTAAGAAACTTGCCATCGAATTCAACGGATTTTCTGTACTGCTCTTGATATTCATTTGGTGCATTCTCTCTGCAGATCCAAAGCAGAAAAAGAACTAGTATTATAATTGAACTTGGAATCAATCAACGAAACTAATGATTTCAAGAATCGAAAATGCAAAATGTCGAATTCCGGGGCATACAAATAAAGCGTTGTTTTCTTCCAGGAGCCTTTATACTGAAGAGGACCATCGAGTCTACGAACGCACAGAATCATCCACAGTGGTTCTTCGTTGCAAAGTATGTACATTACGCTGCAAAAAGCAAGCATGTGTACGTTAATTGGGAACAGAAATGAAACCTTGGCAATCAAATTCTCTACGAATTGAATCACCAACGCTAATTGAGATTCAATGCATTAAATAACAGAATTCACACTTAGACAAAATACAACATGGCGCAGAAAATAAAAGAAAAGAAGAAACCTGCTAACGCAAGAGAGACGAGCAACGTCGCGAGGGGAGAGATACTCCAAAATAGCACAGATAAGTTCATCGGGAAGTAGTTTCAGGTCGCCGAGAGCGTCGGGCCGGCGATCTCTGGTTGGAAAAGCGTGAACTGGAGATTTGTTCATTGGTGAAATCCTAAATTTGCAAAAGTGTGGAGTTTTTAGTGCTTATAAAGGTTTGCGCTTTTCTGAACCGGCAATCTTTGGCACATTGAAGAAGCAGCGGAAGCAAATCTTGTGGGCGTAAGTGTTACGCTACTCGGGTAGCGCGTGGACCGTGTTTCTTGGAAGGTCGTGCGCGCGTTTTAGTTTTCGTCTCTTTTATTTCCCACTCGAGATTACGTACAAATAAGAGAATCTCTGGGCCGGAAAAGAACAAACTACATGTCGTTCGATAGACGGCAATCCCGAAGATCAAGACGTCATAAAAGCCACGCTAAAGAGGCTTTTGAACCCAAAATAAGTTGGACTTAAACAATTAGAACCCGCCAAGATAATAAACTCCTCGGAGCATTGGGTGTTTAATTAGTTGAATAGGCTCTGGGCTCAACTTCTGATAAAATCTAAAGTTTAGGGGCAAAAAGCCGTCGTGACCAATTTTCGTTTGATTTCAAGTTTATTCTTTAATTCATATGGATTGAACTTCTTCCCTGTTTTTCTAGGTTTTTATTAACATTAGATCCTTACATGCCATTATTATTGCATGTTTTTTTATTTGTGGTTATGAAATCATTCACTTTTCTAGCCTAATTAATAATCATTGAGGAAAAGGCTCTCTTAAATGCTAAATACTTAAAGTGATGAGGTTTTTTATGACTTAAAAGGATCATATTATCTAACTATTTCATTGAAACTAATAGAATATTATAATTCTTATCTGAGTTAGTACCTTATGATAGATTGATAGTCAATGAACCAGTTGAATCTTGTTATGGCATGAATAATTACACTTAAAGAAGTTTGTTTATTAAATGAATACAAATTCATTTAAGTATCATATTATTATCATCATCATGATTATTATTATTATTATTATTTTCTTTTTTTCCCTTTTTGTAAGTCATTTGGAAAAAATCTTTCTACTAGTTAGAAGTAAGGCTGCATACTACTAGATTTCCCTAAATCTTGCATGTCAACAGGATTTATAATAAGTGTTGTTGTTGTTATTGTTATTGTTGATAGTGGTGGCGAAGATGAGAATGCTTCGTTAGATATGTAACCTTACTAGAAAGGATAAGGTCAAGAATATATTGATAAGAAACAAATTAAAGCTAGACAATATTAATAAAAAATTAAGATAGATGAGGTTTAAGTGGTTCAGATAAGTTAAAAGGAGATACCTTGACGTTTCAGTGAGAAGATGCGAGAAAATAGTACTTAGAGACTATAATAGAAAAAAAAAGTAAGGCCTAAGAAGAACTGGAGGAAGTGATCAATAATAGTATAGCTCTGCTAGAACTTACCAAGGATATAGCCCGCAATAGAAAACTTTAGTATACTAAGATACGGATAAAGGATCTTACATAGAGAGATTTTTTTCATTCTCTTAAGTCTTTTAAATATTTTCCTTCGAGTCTTTCGTTTTATAGTTAACTTTAATATTTAGCAAGAAAGAATAAGGTTGGATTTACTTTTCAAATCTCAATGTTTTCAAATGTCATTTATAAATCAATTACTAATTAACAGGAAAGAATAAGGTTGGATTTACTTTTCAAATCTCAATTCACTGTAGCTACATAATTCTTTAAGTCACTACTAATCAGAAATAGTTGAACATTGAACATTCTCCTTAATTATTTTAAAGTGATGAATCCTTTACTAACTTATTAACCTATCTTTATATGGTTCATACTATATTTAAGTATTACCAACTGAGCAACTCTAAATAGAATAAGTTATGAGTGGCATCAATATAGTAATTTTCACATAAGATACTTTGATAATATTAAGTCTAAGGATTAATTATACAAATCATAACTATAAGGAAATCTACAAATATATAAGTAAATTTCATTTGAGATCCTTATAATTAGGCTAGTTCACTTATTATTTAATAAGCACCCACATGTTTGTTTAAGCATCACTATACTTTAATTTATAAGATTAATTATTTTCTTCGTAAGAAAGAAACATAATATGTACAAGTTTTACGGTTTTATCAGTATCTTGTTTTTTTGAAACTATAACTAGGAATAATACGTAAATATAAATTAAATCTTATAATTATGATCTCATCATAGTTTCAATTAAACAATAGTTATTCCAAGGATTTTACCTTTAGTATTAAAACATCAAATGTAGTTTTAAAAAATACATATAGATAAAGAATGCCTTTATTAATTAAGATAATAATGTCATACATAAAATTACTACCAATTAATTGGTTGCAAGGGCATAAATTAACAATCTCTCACTTATACTAAAGTTAATCACCTATATATCTAATACCATAAGCATCTATATATCAATCATGTCTCTTTTAAGACAATGACTTAGTAAGAGGATAAGCAAGATTCTCTCTAGTGGGAACTCATTCTAATGCTATGTTTTTCCACTTCACTATATTTGTGATCAAGTTCCTAAGTACATGTTTGGACTATTGATTAGACCTCGATTTCTTTACTTATTTAGCGACACCATTGTTGTCATAGTACAATACTATTGGCTCAACAATTCTAGGAGCCACTCCAAGTTCGACGATGAACATCTTGATCCAAACTACTTCCTTTACGCCTTTAACGCTAAAATGTACTCTATCTCGATCGTAAGATTCACAATGGTTAATTTTTTGATAGCTCTTCTAACTTATCACACCACCATTAAATGAAGATGTGCCTTAACTATGATCTACTATCATTAGGAGTAGAAACTAAAAATACCCCTTAACTTTTAGTTAAGCTCCTTTATATATTAAGAAAACATCTTTAGTTCTTCTCATATACTTTAAGATATTTTTTACAATCCTCTATTGACTATCACCATGATTAGCTTAAAATCTACTTGTTATGCACAAAGTAAGAGATATTTGTTATAGCATATAGTATCATATACATGATTGATCTAATTATCGAATCATATGAAACATAATCCATTTTATCCCTATCTTTTTGTGTTTTTGGAAACATACTTTTAGAGAGAAATCCTATATGACATGGGTAAGAATCCCCTCTTAGAAATCTCTATGCAAAACCTTTTTAACATTTTGTCTATGTAAGTGGATTGGGATAAGCCAAGCAACCTCTTTGATCTATCTCTATAAATATTTTCTATAATATAGGCTAGTTCTCATATATCCTTCATAGAGAAGTTCTTAGACAACCAAATCTTTACAAATTGGAGTGTTGATATGTCATTTGCAATTATTCATATGTCATCCATATATAGCACTAGGAAGATGATTGCACTCCCATTAACCTTCTTATAGACACATAGTTCATTCACATTTTTAATTATCAAAATATTTTATTGTCTTATTAAAACAAATATTCTAACTCTATGACATTACCATCCATGTTAGTTTTTCTCTTCAAAACCCACTTACATCCAATAGGTATCATACCATCACAATCATCTACTAAAAACCATACTTGGTTAGTGGATATGGAATCTATTTTAGATTACATGACTTCATGACATTTTAAAAAATCAATGTCAATCATTGCTTCCTTAAAAGTAGTAGGCTCATCATCCATCAACAATATATAATCTTTCGCTTTTCAATATTTAGTTTTAGTCCAGTGGGGAGATGACATATCTTACTAATACGTCATGGACTAGGTGTCTCTTTAACCTTTGGTTGTACATCATATGTATTAACTGGAAATTCTTATTCCATCTGGAGGTGAATTTTTGGTTCTTAAACTTCTTTAAGTTCTACCTCACTCCCACAATTTCTATTGAGAATAAATTCTCTTTCTAGGATTGTCGTATGTCTTGAGGAAAACACCATTTGCTTAAGAGAATAGTAAAATTAATATCTGAAAGTTTCAAATATTGCATAAATTTACATTTATTTTATTTAGCTTTAAGCTTATTAGATATTGTACGCTTTACATAAGCATCACATCTCCAAATCTTTAGGTATGATAAGTTTGGTCTACTAACATTCCATATCTCATATGAAGTCTTGTCAAACTATTTAGATGAAACTCTATTTAGAAGCTAAGTAGCAGTTTCAAGGGTATATCCTAAAAAGGAGACAAAAACGACTATATGACTCATCATAGAATGTACCATATATAATAAAGTAAGATTCTTCCTATTAGATACTTCATTAGGTTGTGGAGTTCTAAAAGGAGTATATTATGAGAGAATCATATTCGCTTTTAAAAAACCAAGAAACTCATGGTCCAAATATTCACCACCTCGATCAAATCTACATGTCTTAATCCTCTTACTGATTTATTTCTCAACATCAAGCCTAAATTTTTTAAACTTTTCAAATGATTCATAATTTTGTTCATTAAGTACATAAAAACATATATGAAATGATCATTTGAAAAAATAATAAAATATGAGTATTCATCTCTAAAGCAAGTAGATATAAGGCCACATACATCTGTATTTATAAGCTCTAGTAACTTACTAACATGCTTTTCTTTTCCAATTAAAGGTAGTTTGGTCATCTTTCCTAACAAACAATAGTCACAAGTTTCGTATGATTCATAATCAAAAGAATTCAAATATCCTTCTTTATGTAACTTTATGATTATAGTTTTGTTGATGTGGCCGAACCTACAATACTTTGAATAAGATAGATTTTGGTCACTTAACTTTCTTTTCTTACTATTTATGTTAAGGATTAGTCTTTAAAGATCTAATTCATATAAACCATTTGTAAGTAATCCAAATATATAATAAATTTCATCTTTATAAAAACAAGAACTCTTATTCTTAATAATAAAGAGAAATCTTAGTTTTAAATAAGATATATAAATAATATTTTTGGTATTGACTTGAACATAATAACAATATCTAATTCTAGTACAAAGCCAGAAGGCAAAGCTAGACTATAAGTTCTTAAAGCTAATGTAACAACCTTTAATCCATTGCTAACTTATAGGTCTACTTTGCCTTTCTTCGACAGTATACTTCTTGTTAACATTTACATGTTATAACAAATATGAGAATTACATCTGATTTTTAATACCCAAGAATGTTGAATAGAAGTAGAAAGATTGATCTTAATCATAAACATGCTTAAAGAAGTAGTTTCCTTAAGCTTCTTATCTTTCTAGCTAGTAGGATAAATTTTGCAATTCCTTTTCTAGTTTCTGTTGACTTCATAATGAAAACATTGGACTTTGTTATTGTTCTTCTTCTTTACACTATCTTTTGGCTTTGCTACTTTAGCATAAAACTTTTGTTTCTTGTTCTTATTCTTTTTAGAGTCTTTTTTCTTGCTCTTGGAAGAATCTACAACAAGAACAAAACTAGAATCCTTTTTAAGGCATCCCTCTACAACCTTAAACATATTTAGCAATTCAGATAATAAAATATCCTTTTGGTTCATATGAAAGTTCATAACAAACTACAAAAAGCTTGAACTAAAAGCCTGTTAACATCATATCAATGCTTAATTTATAGTCCATGACAAAACTTAATTAGCTTAATTTTTCAATATAGCCATGTATCTTCAGTAAGTATAACTCCTCCGAAGTTCCTTTTGCCATCTTGCATTATTATAATGATTTAGAAGTTTGATATCTCTCCACCTTACTTTGTAATCCAAACAACTCTTTGAGATGCAAAATTATAGTAGAAGCATCCATGTTTTCATGTTGTCTTTGAAGCTTAAGAGATATTCTAGCCAACATCACATATGTAGCTTACTCAACCCCATCAATATGATGCTAATATCTCTTTAAAACTTCATCAGTTGTATCTAAACTAGACTATAATCGAATAACAATATTAAGAATATATAATTTCTTTTCTTGCATATGAACAATTCTCAAGATATAAAATTAGTCCAAGAAATTAGGTCCAGTAAACTTGTTAGCATTTATAATACTTCTTAGGGATAAATTATTATGCATGTTATCTAACAACTAAAAAGATATTAAAGAGCAATTATTAGTTTATGCCACAAAACTAAATAAAATAATAATTTTAATAAATATTTGATTACTCTACTATTTTATTCAAAATACTAGTCCTCACTATTAAATTGAGATGTTATCGATAATTTTTTAGTGGACTAGGATCCCATTTAAACTAAGTTGATTGAGTCACTCAATAAAATAGCTAAACTTAAATCAGGTAGATAAATTTATTATTAATCATATCTTATATGGCTCCTAGATTCGTTAAATGGTAATTCTTTTCCATAGTATATCTTATATCTTGTTCTTAACCTTGCCTCTAAACACAAGTTATTTATCTAAATCATACAAATTTAGTTAAGTAGCACCTATTAATTTAAGATAAAATATATTTGAATTAAAGGCACCTTGAATCACTTAGAAGCCTTACAATGAATAAAACTTGGGTTCATTTTTAATAATGAAAGACAACTATCACGTTCTTAATTTATACTTAATATTTAATTGAGGGATTTAAAATTTCAAAAATTTCAGTCTTATCAAAGTTAATATAGTCTCATTGTACTAACCTTTTTTACTTAATCAACTTATGAAAGAATTTTTTATTTAATTCTAATTTTTAATTTGATAACTAATTTAATTTAATAATTCAACATTTAGAAATTAAACTAAATTCCATAATATTTCTAATAAAATTTACGTTTTTAAAAATAATTTTAAAATAATTAGAAAATACTTTCCTAATTTATTAGGATCAGAAACAGTCTCTCTACTAGTTAAGGGTAAAGTTATATACTACGGACCTCCTCAGATCTCACGTATTTACAGAATTTTCACTGAGTTATTATTATTGTACTTTCCTAATTTATTAAGAATTTAAACAAATTTAATCTTAATTAAATTTTTTATTAAAAAGAAAGCTTAACATTAAATTAAAAATAAAAATATAGAACGGTGATTGTCTGGCCCATACAGTGCACACATTAGAGCCTTTTACCGAGTACATGCGCTTAGTCAATCTCATTGATTGGTACACATCTGACTCCTCGCATACACCTCATTGTTCCCTAGATACTAATGGCTTATTTTGTTCAATGGAATAAGAATTACATTATTGATGTATTCCTAAAAATAAGTTATGCCTTTGTTTGGTTAGAAAAAATTACACAGAATAGCTAATCCTAGGTTCAAATATTCCTTAACTTTCGGCAATAATTAAAGTCAATCCTCACCTATCTTTATCTATTACGAGAATAAGGCATTTGTTCAGGACATTTTTATCCTTCACTCTTGAAATCACTTCTTATTCATTTTCACTTCCCTCTCCAAAAACTTGTTCATTTTCACTCTCTCTACCTCACGATTCTCTTCTCAAAAAATTCACTCTCTCTTCAAGCCAACCCAGCCTTCTACCATCTGTCCTCTCTTCTGGGTAAGTTATTCCTCCTTTTATTGTTTTGTTATTCTAAGATTGCCATGGGTGATGGGTTTTGTTGATGGGTTTTGATTGAGCGAGGAATTAGGTTTTGTTGATGAGTTTCGATTAGGGATAACTTTCAATGTTAGGTTCTTTCCGTCTTCAACGGGTTGAGTGGCTATAATGTTTCTTTCCAAACCATTCTATTTCTAGGTTTTGCTCTTCATTCCGAACCATTCCATTTCTGGGTTTAATGCTTCTTCTTCTTCTTCTTTTTTCTAGGTTTTGCTCTTCACTCTGAACCTAATTTTTCTGGATTTAATGCTTCTTTTTTTTCTAGGTTTTTCTGGGTTGGCTTGGAGTTGATCTCTTTTGTTAGTGATGAACAAAGCGTTCTCTATATCTTGAATTGTTGGACTCGAATACAAAGTGGAAGTGAGCTGGTTCATGGCTTTTTTATTCATGAAACTAGGCTCAGGCTCAATCCTATCATCTTCTAATAATTAATGATAATAATAAGAATAAGAATAATTAAATTAATAGTAATAATAATAATAAGAAGAAGAAGAAGAAGAAGAAAATTAATAATAATAAGAAGAAGAAGAATAATAAAAGTAATAATAAGAATAAGAATAAGAATAAGAATAATAATAATTAATAAGAAGAAGAAAATTAATAATAATATGGAATTTAATAATAAAAATTAAAAATAATAATAAAAGTAATAAGAATAATAAGAAGAAAATTAATAATGATAATAAGAAGAAGAAGAAGAAAATTAATAATAACGAGGTAATAATAATAATAGTAATAAGTACTCAAAAAATTAATTATTATAACGATTTCCAATTTAAAAATCAAAATAAAAATAATTAAT
>JAOQMM010000006.1:5794616-5808357 GCA_027563515.1 Erythroxylum platyclados
TCAACAGGTTCTTGCTCCTCGTGATTTGATATAGCTTCAATAGAATCTTTCTGTTCAATCTTCCTTTCTTCCTGAATCGAATATTTTGGTATTTTTGTTAGTTATTTCTTTGTCATTCCAAGTTTACATTCTCAAACCAAACATTGACATAGAAATTCTTTAGCAGTAAACCAAATAAAGTAATACCTATTTTATTTTATTCCTCATCTATTCTATTCTTAACATTGACATAGAAATTCTTTAGAAGTAAACCCAATAAAGTAACACTCGTTTTATCCTATTCCTCCTTTATTTTATTCCTAAGAATAACTATTCTATTCTTTATCTATTCTATCAGGTGAACCAAACAGGCTATAAGAATTATATGGTTTTTGTTGCCACCTCCCAGTTTTTCTCCTCTTGCTGCTGTTGTCTCCCCATTTTTCTCCTTTTACTGCTTGTCTCTTCCATCTCAGCAGCCTGTGTTAATTTTTCCAAGTGTTTTCCTCTGATGGAGGAGGACGATTCACCAATGACTGTGCAAGCCACTTGTGAAGATCGATTATGCCTAATCTATAACCATAAGACTGATTCACATGAGAGAACAACGTAATCTCCCTAAGCCTAAAGCTAGGGTGGACATACATATTGTGTTTCTAGATGAGCTCCAAGCATGACAAGTTTCAAAAGACGTTAAGAACAAGAGGCACGCAATTGAATTTGTAGAATTAGAAAAGAAAACAAAACTCAAGTTTTTCCAGAATCAAAAGGAGCATGCGATTTTATCATAGTTTCAGTAGCAGAAGCCAACAAATAAGCCTTTTAGAATCTTAAAGGGGAGGTGTAATAGATTATTCCATAAAACATAAGAACAAAAAAGGGATGCATAAAATATTAAGTTTTTGGAAACCATGAATAAAGCACGGTAAAGTATCCCAGGAAGCCTAAACAAAAGTGTATGTGAAATTGAATTTTTAATTTTCAAAAGATTAAAACAAAACCCTGATTATTACAGTTGAATTTGTATTAGCCAATTCCTTAATAAATTTTAAGCCATAAATTTATCAAATTAATAACAATTAAGGAACTTTAGTCAAGTTAAATAATTAAAGGAGGCTCTAATATCACTGTTGGAAAACTAACTCTGATCTAATCACAGACGCAATAGAAAAATAAAGTTTTATAATTTCTTGATTGGATCTCATTAATTGAATAAATTGAAAAATTATGAATCATGAATAGAGATTAAATCGTACCTAATTCATGTTCTTACAAAAATTTCTACTCCAATTTTTGACTCATAAGCTACCCATGTGTCCAACCTCTAATAATATCCATAAAGTAGATTAAAAAAACTCAAGTATTTGAGGGAAAAAGGCAAAAGTGCTAGCTCCCTTATGCCTTTTTCCTATTTATAGAAAAAAGACACTAGAATTTGTTTTTTATTAAAATTAAACTACTTAATTGTAATTAAAGTCTAACTTTAATTATAATTGCAATCTAATTTTAATAAAATTAAATATCTTAATTTAAATCCTAAAATTTCTCAAACTTCATAGTTAAGTCCAACTTAATTTAAATTAATTTTTTATTTTAAATATTCTTTTATATGTGACCATTAGGTTCCTAATATATTGAGAAAGATTATAAACTATAATTAGAATTCATAATTAGAATTATATAAATTAAAACTCTTTTTAATTTATCTTTAATTTTTAAATTAAACAATTTATAATCATAGATCAAGATTGATGTCTAGCAATATATTATGACCAACCATGTTTTAGTGGTTTGACTTAATCTACTAATGCATAATTATGATGTATAATTTATTCTTTTCGTCATCTAATATTCTAATTTTACATAAAGCATGGAATTATTGCTAATTATTTTAAATGTAATCATGTTCGTTCTTGCTACTTAGTAACTGATTTATAATTGATATTTGAAAAACATCTTTTCATACCTTAATCTATTATGATAAGAGAATTCCTTAAATCACTACTAATCAAAAACAGTATAATATTCTCTCTAATTACTTAGTATTGCTTATTATTTTAAATATAATCATATTCGTTCTTGCTATTTAGTAATTGATTTCTAATTGATATTGGAAACACACCTTTTTATATCTTAAATTACTATGATTAGAGAATTCCTTAAATCACTACTAATCAAGAACAATAGAACATTATTTCTAATTACTTGAGAGTGATAAATTATATGTTGATTTACTCAACTATCTTTATATGCTTCATGCTATATCTAAGTGCTATCGATTGAACTATCATAAATACAAAATATCATAAGTAATATCAAAACATACTACTTCTCACATAAGATGCTTTGATAATCTCAAATCTAAGGATCAATTATACAATAATTATTATAAGGAAATCCACATGCATATAAATAATATTTTATTTAGGATTCTCATAATCAAACCAGTTCAACAAATTTATTCTCTAATAAAAATCTACACGTTTGTTTACGTATCTTTAGAATTCAATTTATGAGAATATTTATTTTCTTTATAAAAAATATAATGTGTGCTAGTTTTACTATTTTATCAATATCCTGTCTTGATAAAACTATAACTAGGATAATTTAAAAATAATACATAAATACAAAATTAAATTTTATAATTATGATCTTATCTTAATTTCAATTGTACAATAGTTATTCTAAGGATTTTACTTTTAGTTCTAAAATATCAAATAAAATTAATAAAACATATAAAAATAAAGAATGTAGTTATTAATTAAAATAATAATGTTATACATAAAATTATAACTAATCAATGGACTACAGGAAAATAAAATAACAGGAATGAGTTTAGATGGAAGGTGATGACGATTTCACATTCAAAGTTTTGAATTTCTTTTAGAGAAAGTTATAATGTAGACCTAATTTATGTCATGCTTACTAATTAAATTGAAACTTCTAACGTTTACTTCAGCACTCCTATCTAATATTATTAGATACCAAATTGAATAGAATTCTGAATTTAAAATATAACTTAATTTACCCTATTATTTTAAAATGGTAGTTTATTATTTCAAGCAAGTTTGCAATTTTGTCTGTTCGTCTTCTTTGTACACGAGGGTTGATTAACACGAATCAATGAATTGGTCGTCACGGGAACATGGACACATATCTCACCAAACTTTGACAAAGACTCGTTATTTTTAAACTAAGCCTTATCTTTATTCCTTTCTGTATCAAGCCAAATAGTTTTTGAGTATGTAAGCAGACGTGCCATTGATTAAGCAAATGACTGGCTGGCATCAGCAATGACTGGCTGAGATCTGATCCTCCTCTTTCTGAGTCGCTCCGCAATGATGAAGGCAAGCTCTAGAGATTGTGAAGCATTGAGCCTAGGGTCACAGTGGGTGTGATAGCGAGAGCTCAAATCATCAAATGTCACCGTCCGTGATCCACCAATGCACTCTGTCACATTCTGGCCTGTCATTTCTAGATGGACTCCGCCTGGTTGACTTCCCTCTTGTTCATGTACATCAAAGAATGCTCTCACCTCAGCCTGTCCCAAATTAATCAATAAAATTTAACTAGACATAAGATAAACCACCATAATAGCAATGAGATTATTACGCCAAAATCTACTGAATCCTGTTTTTAATGCAAAATTAATATATATGTTCTCATGAAGGTTTAGTAATGTGGGAAATATAATCTCAAAGGGGTAAGACCAGCGGCAGCACCATGATGATCTTACAACCACTATTCTGAAACTGACCTACTCACAAGAGGCTATTTTTTCAGTTAGAAATTAATTAGGTCAAGGCAGAAAATAGAAAGCAACTCTTACAAACTTGGATATTCTTCAATTAGCTAAATGGATAGCAAAGCTTGCAAAATATATTATGTGAGAGCCAGCAAACAGCCAAGAACATATGTTAATTAGGTATTGATTACTTGCTCAAGGAAATTGATATATGCCAACTACAAGATCTCCTAGAAGAAGTCACTTTCTCACCTACCACATCTAAACTCTTTTGTGGGTATCTCACCTAATGTTGCCTTACATTAGTCACTTTCAAGGAAATTAACTTTCCTACTCTTCAAGCTATCCAAATTTCCAAGCTTTAGTTCTCCAACCTTTGAATCATTAGAACCTCTATCACTAAGCACGCTGATACTTTTACAGTACATTGAATCAATAGATGCTTTGTTAGCAAGCAGCAAGTGGCAAGTGGCACATCAATTAGAATTGCGAGGACGAGGTAGCCAATAAATGCTAATTTAGAGTACAGAAAAGAGTAATTCCTGCCTTCCATCATTTGCCTAACAATTTGAAAAGCAATAGTCACAAGTAAAGAAATGAGTTTTCATACCCTGATTGCATCAAATGGACGAGTTTTCAGACCACAAGGAGCCTTTATTGTATTTCCGTGCATAGGATCACTAACCCATGTGACAACTAGTCCAGCCCTGTGGACTGCCCTAATGAGATGAGGAAGCTTCACTCGCATATTCTCAGGTCCCATTCTTGTGATAATGGTTATTCTTCCTGGTCTATTCTGAGGATTTAAAATCTTTATGAGCTTAACTAGCTCATTAGGGTCCATCTTATCACTCACCTACAACAATACAAGCAAAGTTATACAAGGAAACATCAATTAAATATATTGCTGAAGCAATTATATAGAGATTACATCAAAATACAGGTTATATCAACTCCAAATTGAAGTACATCACAGTAGGGAAAAACAAAAAGCTGGTTCCATACACTGATTATTGTTAATTCAAAGGACCAGTCATTAATTGTTGTCAAGTTAAATTCAACACAACTGAGGAAACGAGAAACAATTTCTATAAAAGGGTGATGGTTTCACTCATTTTTGGAATTTCGTTTCCTTGCCATAAGTGCATGAGGAAAACATCAAATTTATATGTTAAAAAATTGTCGAACTACAGAAGATAACAACAATTTACCTTAATGCCTAGAGGATTTGCAACACCTCTAAGAAACTCGACATGAGCACCGTCTAGCTGTCTGGTGCGTTCCCCAACCCACAGAAAATGGGCAGAGCAATCATAGTAGAGACCAGAAGTTGAATCCAGCCTAGTAAGTGACTGCTCATATGGCAAAAGCAAGCACTCATGGGATGTCCAGAATTCTGTAGTAGTCATTATTGGATGATCAACTGTAAGTCCAGCGGCAGCCATGAAGCCAAGGGCTTCATCAACCCTGTGAGCAAGTTCCCGGTACCTATGACACCAAGAAAATGAAGAGTAAGTCTGGAAGCAAATCCTTGACACTTTATGCTTTTGTAGATCTATAGACTACAATTCATTTCTATCTAAGATGCTAACATCTGTTTTATGAATATACTATGAAGCAACTAAAATGGTTACTTTGGTCCTTATGGATCAATATGTGAATCTTGAAAGCAGAGTTTGAACAATCACACAACAAATGTTGCATATCATTGACTGCACCAATACTCGCATAACCAAAATATTGTGCACGTGAAACCACCACACTCAATCGATCTAGCCGACAAAATTTTTCATGGTAACAAGGGCATTAACTACACTAGCTGTCAACACTGATCACGTGAAGCATGAGATGATGCTCTAAGATTCTACTATGTCCATTGAGAAAGGTAAACCGCAACACGACAAGCTAAATGATTGTCAAAACCTTAGAAGGATAATTCATTATAGCATATCTTACAACATGGAACTAGACAATAACTATGGATAAACTGGGGCATTCAGATGTCCCTATCAATCAAAAAATCATAAAAACCAAGATCCAAAATCATTGTTGAAAAAGATCTTGCACTTCTATCCAACATGAAACAACCATTCAACACCAATGTAAGAGAACTCAACCAACATAAATGAAAGTGGAAGTTGCTTGGTATGGAATATACCTATCACCCTGCTCACTATGTTCGGTGAAATCCAGATTCCACTGTGTAACCCGCTGCATAGCTGCGTAACCACCAGTAGCAAACGCCCTGAGAAGATTCAAGGTTGCTGCTGATTGACAATAAGCCCTGATCATCCGCTGTGGATCCGGAATCCTTGCCTTCTCATTGAAAGCATCTCCGTTGACATTGTCCCCTCGATAACTTGGCAACTTGACCCCATTCTTTTCCTCAAAAGGTTCTGATCTTGGCTTCGCGAATTGACCCGCCATCCTCCCCACCTATATCTCCAACAAAATCCAAAACTTTAATCAAATTCACGACTATATTCTTTCAAACAAACAAACATAATAAGAAAAGTACAAGTGAACAAGTCATAGGTTATTTATTTCACAGGGTCCCAAGTGACCTGTGCCTATGCAACAAGTAAATATGCATGCAGAAGAGCAAATCAGTTGTACTAACATTGACAACAGGCATTTGACCACCAAACATCAAAACAACACCCATCTGAAGCAAAATCCTGAAAGTGTCACGAATGTTGTTAGCATTAAACTCCTTGAAACTTTCCGCACAATCACCGCCTTGCAGCAGAAAAGCCTTTCCCATTGCAGCGTCAGCGAGTCTCTCCTCCAATTTCCGAGCCTCACCAGCAAATACAATCGGTGGAAACGCATCAAGAGTCTTAAGCACCGACTCAAGCTCTTCTTTATCTGGGTATTCCGGTAACTGCAACGCCCTCTTCAGTTTCCAGCTCTCGACGCTCCATTTCCCAGAACCCACATTGGTCATTGACGGCGTCTTTGTGGTCACAGCTTTTGCCGGCTGCGACTGCTTACAGGAGATAATGGGGTTATTCGCCGGCTCGGCAGAGTGCACGGCGGCGAGACGGAGGAAGGATCTGGGATTGGTGGTTGGGTCGAAAGAAGGTTGGTGAGGTTTCGAAGAGACTAAGGTTGTGGTCGGAACAATGGAGGTGGCAGCGAGAGACATTATTGTGGGTGAAGTTTTTGCGTTCTTGAGAGAAATGAAAACAAAAGTATGACAGGGAATTAATGGGGTTTGATCAAGTCCCTGAAGAGAAACAAGAGCGGGAGAGGAGAAGGGGTTTTATAACGTAAGAACTTGGTGAGGGAAGAAGAGCACCGAGGACTACGAGGTGCTTATGTCTTTCTGGTAGACAGGTACGTGGTGATGGTAGTAGTTGAGACACAGGGGTGTTTATGCCAATTCCATTTGTTTGAAGGTAATGTATCTTTTATTTACGTAATCAACTTCGCAAGCGAAGCTTGGCTTGGATGGGATATGGTTGGTTAGCTTAAGAACTGCCCAGACGGCCTGAATATTATTAGATATCAGTTAAAATACTTCTTCAAATTATGTTTCGTATAAGTAAATTTAATTCCAACGGTAAATAAAAAGGTAACAGGTCATCTTTTGCTTAATTAGTTCTTATCTTATTCTATTTAATCTCATCCATATATTTATATAAGGTTTATATAAATATGTGGACAAAATTAAATAATACAAAATTAAAACAGGAAGAGAGGACCGCTCCAAATAAAATAATGATCATAGTGATGGATTCTTTTTAGGATGACTTTGTGGCAAAACAACTACATTGACTAACTAGAGTTTAACTTCTTTAAATATATGTTGAATGTGAAAATCTCATAAATTTTCTGAAAAAAACAATCATACAAGCATAATAAATAAGAAAAAATAGGAAAAAGAGACTGAGCACCTATTTATAGTATTTTTACAAACATATAACTTTTAAAGAATTTGAAATTTTATTTTAAAGATTGAAAAGTTTTTCTTTAAAAATCAAAATCTTACTTCCTCTTAATTAATGAGAAATTAATATTGAATATGAAATGTTTATGAATGTAGGGTCACTAAAACACTAAAATGACTTAGATAAGGATACAATAAAGATTGCATTTAATTTTATTAATTGAAGGGTCTTGAATCTTTCTTGATTTTGTCCAATTAACTCACCTTCACTTAAATAATCTTAAAGCTAAAAAAATTTATATATTTCTTCTTTTTGGATTTAAAGATGCTTACTTTACTTTTAAGTTTTTTTTTTACTTAACTGATTCACATGATTAAGTAATTTAATTTTACTGTTTTCATCACCCAAAATAACACATTAGTAGCAAATATATTTTATCATCATCAAAACATATATTGAAACCTCCCATGATTGAATAATCTACTCCTTTTTTTATGATGACAAAACATATTGTGATATTAATGAAAGATGAATAAGATGATCGTGTAAACTTAAATTTTCAAATGCTAAAATAACATAGATATTTAACTCACCCAACCTTACGTGTTATTGATTTTAATAATTTTTAACCTCTTGAAAATATTATAAATTATTCAAATTTTCATTCAAGCATCAAATTTAGCCAAGTGACATAAAAATGTGCTCAAGTAAAAATTGTGTTTAAGTGAGAATCAATAGTTAAAGTTTACTTATTTATAAAAATTGAAGCATATACAATGTCATCGAATGAGTAAATATTAAAATAAATTCATAAGATAAATCCTAAATAATCTATTAAATAACAACATCCATCTATCTTTCCTTTTTGGGAACAATTTCAGAAGGCCAAAAGAGCCTTACAAACTAGATAAGGTACAAGAGAGGAGGACGCCACACTTGGAGCGGGCAAGTGCAAAAGACAGATTTTATAGTAACGCTCCCTTGGTGGGGTTAGAATTAGAGATGAAAAAAATGAATGCATATGTTGAGCTATAAAGGAAGTCAAGAATCTCATTAAGGTAACTAGAATAGTGACCTTCAATATATCTAGCTCACCACAGATGGTTATTAACTTAGAAGTAGCTAATACACATGGAAGTCGTAGAGGTCTACTTGATGGACCTACCTCATGATTGATGTACTCATCTTCGAAGTACAATTCTTGTGTATGAGTCTCAATAAGTGATGGTGCTGCATCCTCGGGGATCTGTACCTTAGCCTAATCATCATGCTCAACTACAAGCTCATGTCTCCATTTAGGCTTAGTCATGTTACCATTTTCCATTTGAATTTTATGTACTTAAGAGAAAAAGGGTAAAAGAAGGAATTGACGTAAAATTATTCTTTAATGGGAGAAATGTGAATATGTTCAAAGATAATTCATAAGATAGTAACATAAGGCATATTGTGATTCTTCTTCTTACCGTAGGCGAAGTGAAACGTATTGCTTAGTGAATCCCATAAGTTTATTCGTCGCCCATCTGAGGGTGTACAAGAGTAAAAAAATTATCAAACCTACACTATTTTTGTGGCTAGCAGAGGAATGCAATTGAACTTGATCTTTTGGTTAGGAATTACTATGCTATCATTAAATATGATTTGTTTTTCTTTTTTTATCAAATCATTTTAGTTTAAATTTATAAGAATCCTCTTTTCATTTTGTTATTCTACAGAGAAATAAATCAACCTAATCTCTACAAATGTATCCCTATTAATTTTTGCAAACATAATATTTTTGAAGTAGGAACTTTAATTTTACTAGATTTGACAACTATCAAAATTTAGCATTATTGTTAGGGATTGCTGTCTTTAATAGATGCATTTCTTTTGAATTTATTTTTTATCAATTCATCCAATGATTTTGAATAAAAATTATGGCCAAAGAAAGCACTTTGAAGAAATTAGATGAACCAGACTTCAATCAACAACTAGTTTCCATTGAATATCCAAATCTTGATGTAGCTTTTGAATTAAAATCTAGTCTTATTCATTTACTTCCTACTTTCCATTCTAGGTCAAGATCCTCATTGCATCTTAAAGAATTCCACGGGGCATGTTTAAGAATGAAACCTATTGCGTGCCTTTCCTTTCTTACTAGGCAATAAAACTAAGAATTGACTTTAATATTCACCTTTGGTTTCTATTACCATAGACAATAAGATGAAAAAGAAAATTTTGAATAAAGCTTCATGAGCGACTAGAATTAGGAAAGACATATATAGAATAAAATAGTTCAATAAAGAGAATCTATATGAGTATTGGAAAAGTTCAAACAACTTTATGCAAGTAATCCTCAATAATAGATTTCTAATCAACTTCTTTTCCATTATTTTTATAGGAGATGATTGATCTATTTGCACGTGCATATAACTAATTAAAGTAAGTTATAAAATCTGCAGTATTCTAAAGTATCGATCCTACAAGGACTACAAGATTAATCTTGCCAAACAATAAAACTAATTTAATTAAGATTTAGGAAAAATAACTAAATTACTAAACTAAAAAATAGAATTAGCTATTGAAAAGTAATTAATATAACAAACACTAGGTTTTGGAGTTCATGTATGGGGAATTCTAATTATCACAGAATAATTGATTATTAAAATTTAAATAAAAATTAACTTAAATTATCTATGTCTTTGCATAAGGTATATAGGAGTATCCAATTAAGAAATTACCGCCCTTGATGTGCAACACCTAATTACACTCAATAAGCTTAATTAGTTTATTAGTTATCACCTTTGTCTAGGATACCTTTGTCTTTAGATCGAGATTTTTATACTTTCACTGTATATGTTATGCTTAAAACCTTTTAGTTTTTCGTACAATCTTTAAGATTGAATCTATGATAGCTATACATAAATCTAACAGTAAAATCAAAAAGAATAAATTCAACCAAACTAATAATTAATCATACATTAATAATGGAATATCTAACATAAACTACATTTACTAATTAAAAATTTATCTACTAAACATCGTAAAAATAAAAAATAAAAAAATCTTATCATCAAATAAAGTAAAGAAGAAAAGAAAGAGACAGCAAATTGAGGTGGATCTCCTCCAATCTTACTCCCAATCCTTCCTTGATGTTAGAAAAACCTAAAAAATATGAATTAATGATAAGTGGTTGCCAAAAGCTTTTCACAAGGTCTTCCCGCTTCAAAAATTGCCTTAAATGAACTCTAATATGATCATTTATAGACTAAGGTTACATAATAGATCCCTAAGGTCATTGAACTTATTATTCCATATATCCTTAGATTTTACATTATAAGGTTGACACACTTCCTAAACCAACGATGGTTTCCTTTTAGACTAAAAATAATATGTGAATAGCTTGTAGTAGAAATTGGTTTCACTCCTACATTTGGTACTGGTTTATTATTACTTCTCTATTCCCTTCCAATTTTCAATATCTTCATGCTTGAGTTGATTTTTAATGCCTTCTACAAAGTTTTTGTCTATCATATTAGCTTTGAATTGACTCTATTATCTCCTAAATTATCAACTATGGAGAAAGTTGCACTTAAATATAAAATCTTGCCTTAAATTATCATTTACAAGATAATGAACTATGCACAAAAAACATAATATACTCCACATAAAGCATGTTATAAAGATACTAAATTATTAGTTAGTTTAGCCCCTATAAACATGCAACATATGGACTTATTAATAATGGATAGGAATATGATATATATACCAAGTAGATGTATGTTAGTGCATAAAATTCCTACTGAAGTAAGGAATTTTATTTCCAATAAGGTTGTCAGTTCAATAGTTTGGTAATATATAAGAATACTTTCCAAAGAAAATTAATGAGGCGAGTACTTCTTTTATTGGAGAAACGTTATATAAATTCTCCTTTTCTTACAAAAGCTTTTTTATAAGTGATATATAACAAGAAAAATTTTTACTGTAATTATTCTATTCCGAGTCGTCTAACTGAAATGTGTTGTACACTTTGGGATGGATCTATGAACAAGTCAACGTCTTTGGAGGATTACTAAGCCTACCATAAAGTAATTATGACTCATATTCAAATATATACAATATTTGATGGAGGGATCATCTTAATTTCAGCTATGGAGCAAACCTCTGAGTTTCCAGCAACAATATCAAGCTCGACAACTAGCTCCACCACCACACTCATCTTTAAAACCAAGAATGGCTCTAGATGAAATTGTTAAAACACTTACAACTAACACATAAAAATTTCAATTGGAAGCAATAATATGCATTCAAAACATGAAACACTAGGTCAATTAATTTGTGACTTTTCTAAATTGATTGAAGTCTTATTGCTAGGTAAATTGCACTAAAAAAACCATCGTTTATTTAAAGTAAAATGTTAGTGCAATAACCTTGAGAAATGGAAAGGAGCAAATAGCCTAGCAAGGGGATATTAAGACATTTAATTGAAAAAGAAATTGAGAAATAAATTGTGATAACTTAAACATAAGTTACTCAGTTAAAGGATTCAATTCGTGAACAACCTAAATCTGTAGTGATAACTCATACTTTTCTTAGACAGTATGCTAAATCCAAATAAGAAGAGTTCAAAAAGAATCTTCTTAAGACTTTTCACAAGTTTGAGGCAAATATTTCCCTTATTGAAGCAATTAAGAAAATACCTTGTTTTGCTAAATTTCTCCAAGAATTATGCACCACTAAGAGGAAGCTAGAAGGTGATAAGAAAATTCATATGGGAGAGAATGTTTTAACTATCATTTAAAAGAAACCTCCTACAAGGAACCAAGTATGTTCACTATCACTTGAAAGATAACTAATGTAATGATTGAAAAGGAAATGCTAGATTTAAGTGCTTCAATGTCATACCCCCTTTTATTTATAAATATCTAAAATTTGGACCATTAAGAGAAACATTTGTGATTATACAACTTATTTAATATTACATGAGTTTAAAGAAGCAAGCTACAACTGCGTTATCCACTTCAGAAGCAGAATATATAGCTACAACTTTAGCAGCTTGTCAAGCTATTTGCCTAAAGAGGATACCCATAGATCTTCATCAAAATCAAGAAGGTACAATTGAAATTTTTTTGGAGACAATTGTCTAGCAATCGCAACGATAAGAAATTCAGTTTTCCATGGAAGAACAAAACATATCAATATATGTTTTCGCTTCATCCATGATTTTGTGGCAAAAGATGAGATTACAATGAAATACTACATCACTCAAGAGCAAATGACTGATATTCTCATAAAAAACTTTTAAAAGAGAATTGAATTTATTTCATATCATTCTTTAGAGTCTGCAACTTTGAATTAAGGAAGAGTACTGAAGAATAATTCCAAGTTAACCAAGTCAAGAGTACAAATTTCAATTTCTTAATTAAGTCAAAAACATGATTGTAGTAGGTTCCTATTTTTTCTAGTTTTTTTCTATTTTTAATTAAGTAATGCTGAAATGTAACTCAAATTTACGAGTCATGGATTAATGCTTTTAGTGGATGATTTTCTGTTGTTAATGACATTAGTTGTCTTAGAGCCAGTTACTTCTATAAATGTTTTCACCTTTTTCGGAGATAATTCTAGTAATGAATTTTTGTGTAATTCTAGTAATGAATTTATATGTGGCATTTTGTGTTTTTTTAATGTCAGTGGTCGACTAGATATTAGCAACGGAATGGTAATAATAAAGAAGACGACTAGTGGTAGAGGTGGAAGCAGTTTTATTTCTCAGTTGTTGGAGGCAATCCTATCTAAAGATATTAAGTTGGCAAGATAAAGATATCCTAATTAATGTAGCCACCAAACCTTACAACTAAGTATCTTTTGACTTGGGCGTTTCTCTCCTCATTGCTCGTGCCTAGATCGATTTAACTTCAATCTTCCAACTAATAAGCCCAAGAAGACAGACCCTAATTACGTAGCCCCTTCTGATTTCGGCCTTCGGCTATCCCCTTGCTTTTCATACAAGTTTGTCCAGTCTGATCGTGATGGCCCATATCAAACTCAAAAACTAGGATGAATCAAATATGCACTTTATCATCGTCAACACCACACATCTTTACATGTTCTTGACTCTCAAGAACTATATGAGCAGAGCTTATCTCAT
>JAOQMM010000006.1:5808457-5824008 GCA_027563515.1 Erythroxylum platyclados
CGCCATACCAGAGCCCTCTGTGTTGTAATGCTAACCGAACGATCACATCACGGAGAGAATCCTGAAGCTGGCGGGATACTCACCACTTTATCATCGTCAACACCACACATCTTTACATGTTCTTGACTCTCAAGAACTATATGAGCAGAGCTTATCTCATCTTGACCGATGGGTAGGTTTCACTTTTTTTTTTTTCAGTATAACAAAATAATTGCTTTATAAGAGATATAACCATTTTGTTTAAATCTTCCGTTAGTAAGAGATTACCTTCTAGTGATCGTAACTGATTGTACTTTTTACATTCTAGACAATATCTGCTAGTTCATTTTTTACTGGGTTTCAACTTTTTCTCCATTGAAGTTGTCACATTTTGGAGGTATCAGTTTGAACTTCCAAATAAATGAAACAGCAGCGAGAAAATGGGCCCTCAGTGTTGATGAGTCAAGCATCTTCTTGCTCAGGTTGATCAACAGTTCCTATCACAGTCTAATACGTGACACTCTGCCCAGTCTAAATTGGAATTTGGAATGGCGCTTTTGCTGTCGTCAAAAGAAAACAACAATGAAATTTGTAAGATCACAGGATCTTTCCTGAAACCCACATGCTCCTGGCCACCCATTCTGTAGACAACCGGTGAGCCTCGTTCTGCTCAGCCTCGTACAGGTACAGTGCCCATACCACTTTCATATTTTCTTTTTCCTTTTATTCTTAGCAATTTGATGATTACTAATGACTATCACAAGTAATTTGCGTAAAAGACATAATTATCGAAGCATTTCTTTTGAATTACACTTAATAGAATACATTTGTTCCTTGGAAACAAATGAACAAAGAAGAAAAGGGCAAGCGAAGCTTCTGATTGAATGATTGCAACTCGTCTTTAAAGCTAGGGACCACTGTCTCATAAGCTCAAGAGGGACCCTCTTTTATATAGTACAGAAAATCACTTAATTGGTACCCATTGCCTACTCTCCCACTGTAAACACGAAATACCATAAGTAATGTAGTGAAAAGAGAAACCACGTTAAGTCTATGGTAAATCTCTGATCACTGCGCATGTACCTGCGTTTTGGCTTTTCTTTTCAATTTGCTAGTACAATACAATAATATATGCTGTTGAATTGGGGGGGATAAGAGGGATTGAAATAGAGGGGACCACGGTCTGTTTAAGGTGAAGCATTCCCAGAATATCAAGTTGGTCCACATGCCAATGGACAAATTCCTTTAGTTCGGCCTCGGAAAAGGACAAGCACCAAAAATGTTTGAGCTCTTAAAAAGCACCATAGATCGTGCCCCACTCCCAACTCAAAATCTTTAATTGGAGCAGAACTGATCAACATTCACAACCTCATTGTTAGTTGCTGCTCTCTTAGGTAGTACCCAGGTGCTCATATTTTAGTCATCTAGATTAAAATAGAAGTCCTGAATCAATTCATGACATCTATGAGACCCTTTTCCCTGTTTTAGGTTTTGAATCGATCCTGGGTATTAATTAAACAAGGTACTAAACCTAGACAGAGCACGAGGGTCTAATATTTATCACCTTAATACTATCATCAAACTCTTATTTTAAAAGAGCTATTCGTTAGAAGTAAAATCAAGTCAAAATGAGTCGTAAGGAATGGGAGTGTAGAAAAGTGCAAGAAAAGAGACAAATCACATGTGATCATGTGACAGAATAGGTATTTGCACGGAACCATATTATATCCTTAACCATTTTCAATAAACAAAATGCATGTCGAAAATACAAACATCCCTGAAGAAATGATGAATCTGATCCTACATTCAAAGTCTACTGGCAGTAGGCAAGGCCCTCTCTTTCCCTGTGGAATGGTTACTCCGGCAGAATTTTCCTCGCAGGCTTAAGTTCTTCATGTGCCAACACTATATTTGTATGCTTACACAAGACTTCACAATGCGACAGAGCAAGGTCGTCAGCAAAACCATAAGTTCGACATCTAGATTGGACAACTGTATACAAACTCTCTTTTATTCTTTGATGCTTCGGCGAACTACACTCGTTTGATGTTTACTCTTCCAATCCCACCTTAAGTAATTTACTTTTCATGAGAAACCAAGTGAAAACAGTGCTCAGCTACTTGTCCTTTTCTGGTATCAAGTTTCAACTTCCACTTCTTATGCAATGAATTTTACATCTGCAGTGACCGTAGAAGTTGCGAAAGAAGGCAAAAGTAAAAGGCAGAAGAAAACAAGAGACATGCGTGTGGAGAAAAGCTATTTGAGAAAAAGAGACAGCTTTAAAGTCGTGAGTCTTTTTGGATGGGGTAGGAATCAGAAAGTGCCACAGGCGAATAAACTAAAGAAAAAGAGAAGGCAACACGCTAAGCTTACGGGTTATTAATGGCAGCATTGAAATGGAAACCTTTTGCGAGTCCAAGCTATTCGCTGGGTGGCTAGCAGACAAGGGATAAAGTCATGAATGACGCAAAGCCATCAACATCCTGTAAAATTTGATTGTGGCCCACCTCTCTCTTACTGAAAATATGGTTGCGTGCAAAAGCTAATAATATAGAAGATATCCAACTACTATCTCCACCTAGTTGGCGTCTGATCATAATTATCAACAAAAAGATGATTTTGAGGGTCATCTCATCTGACCCTGTGATCACTATTATTTAAATGACAACTTATATAACATTGGAGCGACATGAAAGCACATAGCTTCAAACCTACTGAAACATATGCATCCATACAGTATTTTTTTCAAAGGTTCCAGTTAGATGCATTCAGCATTACTAATAGCAAACTGAACATCGTGATAAAAGGAAGGAAATAGAACCTAAGGAGATGGATGCCAACCAAATAATCTATTAAGACCAGCATCTTCCATTTCTTCATAGAACCTGAGCTCGAGCTCCTCAAGCCTTCGCTCGTCATCCCACAACTCATCAAGACTGATGTCGTCATCATCATCATCATAGTCCCCAACATCACCAGCGACAAATTCCCATGGCAAATACTCCGAAGAATCCGAAGCCCAGTCCATTTCATAGAAATCCATTACCAAAGGCCCCAAAGTTTTCAAATTTGGGAATTTCTCCACGAGGGAGCTGATATCAGGTCCTACCTCCCAGCACCCTCTCAGATCCAGATATTCGAGTTCAGGACATCCTGACAGAATTTTCAAGACACCATCCGTGCTGATAAGAAG
Organism: Erythroxylum platyclados; assembly: GCA_027563515.1. Classification (NCBI taxonomy): domain Eukaryota; kingdom Viridiplantae; phylum Streptophyta; class Magnoliopsida; order Malpighiales; family Erythroxylaceae; genus Erythroxylum; species Erythroxylum platyclados. The sequence goes on from JAOQMM010000006.1 coordinate 5,811,630, forward strand.
ATAAGCTATCTCTAAACGTTTCAACTTAGGCATTGTGGTCGCAATGGCATAAGCTTCATCATCTTGGGTGATCTTGTCGCCATCCATTGATGGGTACATGTTCCGGCAAAGACCAACTAGTAATTTACAATGTTTTCCAATAGCCTCTAAAGCACGAGCCCCAATTTTGCCACAGTAGCTCAAGTCCAAGAAGGTAACTGTTGAAAGCCGTCCAGAAATTTGTTCAACTATTGAATCACTAATCTCACTCCTAGTCAATCGCAATGTCTGAAGTGATCCAGTACTTGCAAAATGAAGAAAAACAAAACAGGCTCTTATCATAAAGTGTCTGTCAAACAAAAGCACCCACTAAGACTATTGATGCTAAAAAATGTGGTGTTTCTTGAGATGAATATGTGAGCAACTGAAAATTGTAAGCATGACAATATAGCAATAAAGCAAATAAGTTTAGATCAGTTTCCCCTTCAAAATCAGCAAAATCTAAATAAGATGCAGAAAACATGAACACAGCTTTTTCTTCTTAGTGAATTGCAAGCACAACAGAGATTCTCATAATAAGTAAAGCAAACGAGGGATTTGAGGGAAGAAGCATAGTTCAGCTTACTGCTCTGCCAGGAATGTGAAACTAGCATCACTATAAAGGCCCGAGACACAAAGTTTCCGGAGGGATCCACAGCTTCTCATGATTAACATGCGAAGCATGCGATCAATGTAATCTGGCTTGCAACATTTACTCCATTCATCAATATCAATCTCTTGCCAACAATATGGCCCTGACACTGCTCTACACCATGATTTGCAAACCCTTGGAACCACAGTAAGCTTCTCCTGTAGTGAAAGATTGGCGAAGATTAGGCCAAGGGCATCGGGTATCAGCTCATCCCATCGACGATACACACTTTGATCCTCCATGGAACCTGCTTAACCAATGAAATACAAGGTTAGACCGCGCCTCTAAGCAAAAGACCTCTTGAATCCATATGATACATCACGAATCTCATCTCATATGGGATCAATTCAACGGAAGTATACATTATTTACTGGTTTAGTAGGATCGGCATGCAAAATCTCCAACAAAAAAAAAAACCGAGAATTGATATAAACAATGATTGGCCCTGAGATGTATAACACCTTTATAGTTACTCTTATCTGTATATAAATATCCCTAAGTCTAGCAAATGGATGGAAATATCGATCCAAATGTTAATCAGAGTCAGTGGGCAGAAATTAGAAAAGAGTAAATTGAGAGGGAGATGGTGTATAGAATCTACTAAACAAAGAACAAAACCCAGAAAAATGACTAAACAAAACCAAAAGGCACTCCGATCATAACAAGGCAAAGATAAACATTGGGGCAAATCGAAAGACGACAAAGAGCAACTGCTATGGACAAGAAAAATCAACCAGTAATCTAAAAATTGAAGCATAAATGAGTTCTAAAAAGCAACCTCCCAGATCTATCCGGCTAAAGGAACCCATACCAAGAAACTACTCGAAGAAAAAAAAAACCAGAAGTGAAGTTAGAGAAAAGCATGCACAATACTGGGTCTACCCATCAACTATCCAGTATCCACGCACATACATGCTGAAATTTAACCAGAAATTCCATTTGAGCTATCGGAAACAAGAAGAAAAAGAACGCTGGATGGAGCCCAACACATAACTAACAAAAACAGAGTTTACATAATTTCTTTTCAAGCCCTTTTTAGCTCGGTCACTCAAGTACAAACAGGGAGTAAAACAATCAAAAGAGAAGAACTTTCAGACACCAACTTGGAGGAAGCGAGGACCCTACCTTCAGAACTTCAGCTTTCTTTGTTTATAATTTGGGTTTTGAAACACATTATCCGATTTGTTCACCAGAAATACAGGACAAGAAGAAGAAGAAAAAGAATAAGAAGAAGACAGCGGTAGAGAAAAAGAGAGAAAGGAGAGAAGAAAAAGAGGAGGGAAAGCTAGAAAACTAGAGCCATCAACCCACCTAACTAAACAGGAGCATCTATTATCAGTGCGAGACAGAAAGGAGGCGAAGAGAGAGAGAAACAAAATTTTAAGAAAAAAGGAGTAAAAAGCAAGAAAGAGGATATGCGTAGAAGAAAATGAGAGAGTGACAAAAAGAAGGGTGTGGGCTTATGTGTAGTGCTTTGTCTGTTACGCAGTAACTTAAAAGTGTTAAAAGTTTTTGGTAATGACGGTGTTTAATTAAATCCCCCAAAACACATATGATTGGAAGTGATTTTGAGGGAGAAATTTAGGTTTGGTACTTGCCATTTTTTGAAGTATAGATGTATCAAGTATACGTCACTTAGCCTGACGGCCAGGAAGGTATGCATTCAGATAGTTGAAGTATAGATGTATCCAAGTTCGTTACACGCAAACTGGTGCACCGACAAGAGACGGGAGATGAAAGTGAAAGTGGCTTCGAGGCCCGTGTTAAGTGGGTTGGGTTTTGTTGGATCGGCGAAGGAGTCGGGTTGTATTCCGTGATGCTGTCACATACTTGTCTTCACTAAAATATTAAAGAAAGACGGAGGTTGGTCTTCCGTCTGGTCTTATAATGTACCAATATGTTGTAATTAATTGTTTGTGGCATTGATAGCTACTAAAGTAGGTGGGAATGGGACCTGTAATCTGTGTCAACGTCGTACCTTGACAGATGACAGATTTCCTAGTCTCCGCATGATGGTATTAAATTTAAAGGGACCTATCTATGCCGCGTGGGTGGGCAAAGCCGAAGCATAGCGCATTAGCAGATCAGGACTAATCTATTATCTATTACTGTCTTTCTGGCTTTTCTTCTCTTTCTAGAAGGAAAAATGAAGCATTTTTGTTACAGTTGCCAGGGACGTAGGAACTAGTGGGGGAAGTTGGGCATCATTCCTATCGTCCTTTTTCTTAAACATACATGCCAACTACCAATCAACCTGATGAGTCTCTTCTAATTTTTGTTTACTAAAATAAATGTAATATTTGATTATAGAAAAGATCATATAATATCCCAAAGAAAACAATGGTGACATCGAGACACGCACCATTTTAAGAGAGGTTACTTGCTTCTGAAACGTTAAAAGAGAACGAAATAGACAGGGTAGGAATTTGTGGCTGAAATTTGGGGCTAAGGGTAGAAAGAGGATAAACAGCACAGAAAATCTCGTGCAATCAAAGTGATCAGATTTTTTATTCCTTTTAATCTATTCCTATCCTATGTTATTCACAAATTTCACTCTGTCCTATTTATTTATTGTCAAAATTTGCGACTGAAATTTGTGATACAAGGTAAGAAGAAGATAAAGATAAAGGGCACAGAAAATCCGTGTCCTAGTCAAAGTAGAAATGAAATCATAAAAAAGGTCACAGTTTGGGACAGTCCTTTTATTCCACTTGTTTCTCGCTTCACGTGGTGAACAATTTCACAGTTCCGTTCAGTATTTGAGTTCTGACACCCTCATAGTTGATCAACATTCACCAATCTCCCAATCAATAATTGCGCATATAAAATTTGCAAAAGGTTTACAATTTCATCTAAACATGATTATCAAAAGGGTAGTACACACCAACTAATTTCCGCTGATCTCCTACAAAGGCAAAGCATTTCCCACCTAAAACATGCTCCCTAATGAGCAAATATGTTTGTTATACGTTCCTCTTCCAATATTTGCAAGCCGGTCAGTAGGTTCAGAAAGTCACTTCCAAGCTTTGAGCCTCCTTCAGGTTCTATTCCTTTTTGCTTTTCATTCCAGAATTTTACAAGGTATCCACAGAAGACACTCTATCTCTTAGTAGCAGCCAAGATTTGACTTTTGTTAGAGAGGGAATGATGAGAGTGAGGGGCGTTTGTGAGTCTTAACAACCTCAGCAGCAACAGCAGTTGCGAGGGAGGCGTTTGTGAGTCCTAACAACCTTCGCAGCTGCGAGGGCAATCGTCAAAGCATACTTTTTCTGGTTCTCTGTTGCTTCACTGATCACTCTTTTGAGGTGTTGGATGTGCATGGCATTGATTAAATTGCATGACCTCCATTTACATGTTTGCTAGTGGATAAGGTGAGAAGAAATAACTTTAAAGTAATTTGAACAAAAAATATCAATTGCAAGAATGAAAAATGTTCAAAATCAAATCTTTCCTGCTTTGATTTTTTGATTTTTCCTCGCAGGAAAAAGAATCTCTTCACCGAATTAAACTAGGAACAATCCTTTTTCCAATGATCATCATCTTCCATAATTTATTATAGCTGATTTCTTTTCAAGAGGTAGAAGATGAATATATATTCCACATCAAAGTACTGATTTCTCAGAGGACTTTATTTATGTTACAGGTAGGCTATATCAACACCGTTAGCCTTATGATTATGGACAAGTTAGGTTTACAACAATTAGTTCAAATTTTACCTATAATTTACTCAAAATAAAAAGAATCACTTTGATTGTTGACAAGAAGCAAGTATCCATGGGTATCCACCAGTAAAAACTGAGACATCCTACAAAACAAAGTAAATTCCTACGCAACAGAAGCAAGATTGCTGAGACATTAGTATATAATGGAAGTAACAGTATTGCCTTCTGCAGCCAAAATATCATGTTTTAGAAAACATTGGGAATGAATGCAACTTGAAGTTAAAGGATGGAAATTATTTAATGCAAACTATATTCGATTGCAGTCACCCTTGACTACAAGGTCAATCTGGTGTAGTGTGTCAATATATGAGAAGGCAAGAAAAAGCTATTTGCCTTCAATTCAAGACGGAACAAGGAATATCATCCTAATACCACTCAAGGTAAACACAAGGATTGACCTGATACAAGATCAGCATGCCGATAATTATAGGAGGATTCAGGAAAAGGAAAATGGGAAAGAGAAACGAGAAAATGAATACAAAAAAGTAAACAAGAAAATGAATACAGTACAAGTTAACAATATGATAGCTGTCTAATAGTGTCTACTATAACTAATGAGAATTAACTTTTTCCAAAGATGCATCGGCTTCATTCCAGGACCTATGTTCCCACAGAGTTGAAATATACTACTCCCTGGGATGACAAGAAAGTTGTCAGAACAAAGGAAATCACGCAAGTCATCAGGAACAATTAATGTGAAACTCACATTTGGTAAGTGTGAATCATAAGGCAATCTGACTATCCAAGATAATTCAATTAGGTTATAACCATAAATATACAACATTTTCCAAGTCACACAGACAACTGACTCCAGACATAACCGTTTCAAGCCGTCAAAACAAAGAAAAGATGTGCACATTAGCAAACACAAAAATCCAAGGAATATGCTTAAATGCTACATAACAATTCCCATGTTTCTTAGCTTTTTCTATTGAACAGACCTAGAATTTTCGCATCAAACCCATTTATGTTTCACATACATGTAACTTACCATGAAGACCAATAGGGTACACAAACTCGAAGTCTGATGTTAAATACAAATCGGAGAACTCTGTAAAGAACAGATCAACAAAGACTGATGGCAGAACATCTATCTTCAACCCCAAAGTCGGAGGGATCTATCCAGTATCATAAGGTATGAATAGATAAACTTAAATAAACTAAAATGTAAATCAGTATAGAGAAATTTCCAAAAAAAATAAGACACTGTACATTAAACAGCGCATTCCCTCATCCTAGAACAAGCATCTGAAAGTTGAGGATGGAATAGAAATATCTCTAAGCTCATCCCTCTCTTTAGCAAGTTACTACTAACAAGTAACTAGTTTCTTCACAAACTCGAAGTCTGATGTTAAATACAAATCGGAGAACTCTGTAAAGAACAGATCAACAAAGACTGATGGCAGAACATCTATCTTCAACCCCAAAGTCGGAGGGATCTATCCAGTATCATAAGGTATGAATAGATAAACTTAAATAAACTAAAATGTAAATCAGTATAGAGAAATTTCCAAAAAAAATAAGACACTGTACATTAAACAGCGCATTCCCTCATCCTAGAACAAGCATCTGAAAGTTGAGGATGGAATAGAACTATCTCTAAGCTCATCCCTCTCTTTAGCAAGTTACTACTAACAAGTAACTAGTTTCTTCCTCCACTAGGTCAAATTGTGTACCAGCACGGATTTCACTAAACATTCATCTAGCCAATCCCAAAAGAATGTTTTAAAAGCAAGGGAAATCGGTAAAAGAATAAACCATATTAGCCTAAGAAAGAACACATACCACTTAATAAGCCACCCAAACAGGAAATGCTGCATAATGGGCACTTTCTCCAGAACCTCCACCTTGTACATCTTAAGCAGACCACTATTCACCTTGTTCCAAGTATGTACTCCACTGATATCATCCAACAAAGGCGAATGCTCCGCGAACAAACCCTTCTTTACCTTCTTAATAAACGCAATGCACGACAGATACATAAACTCATTCGAGAAATTCTCCAAAATATCCTCATTATGAATCGATTTAGGTTTCATATACTTGTGATCAATCAACTGCGACGCTCCAAATATAAACGGCAAGAAATGGTAATCATCGAGCCCCCACACTCCATGAGACCCAGCGGGCTCCAAACTATAAACCAATTGCAGTTTCCTCATCAACTCAAGGTACTTCACAAAAACCCTAGCCACTACACCATGATAATCTTCTTCTTTAATCACCCCCATTCTCGCGAGACAATAAAGCCAAGCAGCAAAATTTGTCTCGTGACCAGTACCATAATCGATCCGACTCGAATTACCGAAACTATCGTTGAAGTAAGGAACAATCTCGACTGTCGAAACTTTAAGATCATCTGGTAAAAATCGAAGCATTAAAGACTCACTATTCTCCACAAGACGTTCGTGCCAGGTTCTGTACGAGACGTTACCGTATCGAGCGGCTTGTTGAGCAGGTGGGATTTCGTCGACCCACTGCGTTAGGGTTTCGATGATTGAGACGATTGACTTCAGAGTTAAGGATTCAAGGCAGGTGTCGGAGATTTTGTGGCCCCGGATGGACTCGGAGAGAGCGACTACGAATCCGAGGAAGTTCTTGCCGGAATCGGAGTCGTGGAAGTGGCGGATGTCGTCGGGAGAATGGATTTTCTTGGACGGAGATTGGAAATTGTAGGGCGGAGAAACGGCGGGGACTTTTTCGGCCTTAGGGACGGGGGCAAGGATTATGGCCTGAGAGTTGTTGGGAGGGAGGTTGACGGCCGGAGCGCGGATTGGACGGTAGATAGGCGGAGAGGTTTCGGACCAGGAGGTCTGCGGCGGTGGAGGGTAGGAGGTTGGGCCGCCACACCTGACGCAAGTGTTGACTGTACATGTTGACTGAGAATAGTTGGGATGGTCGTGTTTCTCTGGTGGCTGGTGGCTGCTGGGGCCTTCCATGTCTGTGGCGCTCGGCGTATAGAGCGTAGGAAATGGAAAGTGCAGATATTGGAGGTTGCTAGTGATAGCACAGTTTAAGCTTTACGCTAGAAGAGATGATTGATTCCGATCACCCTTCGAGACAGAACATATGAACTAACCTTAAAAGCATTTTATACGGTTGGTACTGAACTGGATCGCGTTGGATCTTGGGCTAGATCGAGTTTTGAGTTGTTGGCCCGACTAAACTCAATCGGGCTGCTATCGTCATCACCTTCCATCGACGTCATCGTTGTCGACCCCTATCTCTCTTGCTGGTGGACCTCGGAACCAACACATCAAATATGTAGCAAAATCCTACATAGTAGTAGATGGAGGATCTCACCATATGGAACGAGACTGAGATTGATAAGAGATGAGACAATTTGCTGCTTCGCTGATAAATGACGAGACATTAGTTACTTCACCAAGAGACAATACAATGGCTAAAAGATAATGATGAGACGAGGTTGGTTGGCTTTACCAGGGCTACTTCAAAGACTACCAAAGAACTTCGCTAGGGTTGTTTTGCTGGTCATGTGTTTTTGAAATAAAAAAGTTTTAACTTTAACATAAATTTCAGTCAATTTTAACTAAACGTACTAATTTTAAACTAGATTGACAAGACATTTTTGTCACGCCTAATTTTGTATAAAAATTTAAATAATTAATTTTACACTTTATAAGTTATTTTAAAAATATATTTATATAAAATTCAATAATAAATGCATGTATATATTGTCTAACATGAATATTTTTATTTTTATCATACATTAATTTTAACATTATTGATAAAGCTTATTTATAAGAGTCTCGTAAACAAATATTCATATTAATATTAAATTTATAAATATTAAATTTTATAAGTAACAAATGCAAATTGCCCCTAAAATTTGTAAAGAGTATAAGTTATTATTTTCATGATTTCTAGTATCACTTTATATCTTAATGTTTATAAACTAATATTGACTAAAGTGTATTTTTAACCTCAACGTTTTACAACAAAATATAAAACAGACTTAATGTTTCGAAGCATTAAAATTGAACTCCAATATCTTCAAAACATTCAAAACAAACCCTAAATAGAAGGAAATTTTAACAGAATTAACTCTCTGTCAGTTAAACGTCACGTTAATGTTAACGTGACATTATTTTTATTTTTTAAATAAAAAATAGGCCTCACTTTCACATGTCAAATAAGACCCACTCTCTAAGATATATAAATATAAGCTTCATATGTGGCAAGTAAGATTCGTTGTCCAAAATATATAAATATGAGCTTCATTACCACGTGCCAAGTGAGACCCACTGTTTAAAATGTATAAACAGTGGCCTTCGTTGTCACGTGATTATGAGACTTACTTTTTAATTAATTTAAAAAATTAATTATGTGACAGTGGAACCAACTTTTTATTTTAAAAAAATAAAAATAATATCATGTCAGCATTTACATAACATTTAACTGACACAGAATTAACTCGTTAAATTTTTAGTTCATTTAGGGTTTGTTTTAAATATTTTGAAAATGTTAGCGCTCAATTTAAACACTGTTTTAAATATTTTGAAAACGTTAGGTCAATTTGAATATTTAAAAATATTATGATTCAAATTATATTTTGTTATAAATGTTGAGGTTAAAAATATGCTTTTGGCTAAATAATATTATTTATACTTTAAAATCTGATTTCATTAAGTTTTTGTTGGGGCTTTTATCATTTGACTTAACATGTCATCTAGACAAAATAAACTCATTAAATGTTGATATTAATTTTTTAAAATTTAAAATGTTATTTTCTTGATTTTTAATGATCTTAACAATTAACATATAAAATTATTATATTATATTATTATCTCTTTTCAATTTCTTCAACCTATTGGCGATCAAACACCAACACCACCACCATTGCCTTAACCTTCGATATTCTCCTTCACCCCTTTAACCGCTAAGGAAAGTAAAAATAATCTGGCTCGACCTGGATTGATCTAAAGTCAATAAGTTTGATTTGAGTTGACTAATTTGCAAGACAAGTTCGACTCAAGTTAGTCAAATTTTAGGTCAAGTTTGAACTTTTTTAAAATTTGGGTTAACAAAATGATAGTGTTTTTAATAATTGATGGGTAAAAAATCCCAAGTCTTCTTCCTCTAACCACCCCCATTACCTACTGCCTTTACTAAAAACTAATTCCAGCTATCGTTGTTAACTACCACCATCTTCCCCTACACTTATTGCCTGTTGTCATCAGTAAGTTTTCCAAATGTCAAGGTTGCGCTAGCGCTACTTGCCAAAGTGAAGTAAAAAAATTTACATCTGATAACCTAAATCCGTTTATTCGATATAAACTGTTGGAATTTAAAATAGCTAATACGTTGATGGTATATAAGTTTAGTACTATAGGCGGCCTAATTGCTTTGTTGAAAGATTGATTTCTTCTTTTCAATTACTTCGTTAATGAAAAATTTTGAAACTTTACTTTTATTATATGCTAAATATAGGCCAATGGTTTAACTTTAAAATAAATGCTCTCTTTAGGTTATAGAATGACACTCTTAATCGCCTTAACATTTCTTATTTTCATAATATATTTTTGCCTTTTGCCTTTTTTTTGGTTTTAGCATTCTTTTTATTGTCGTTAGGATAATCTTTTTGAAAGTGATAATATTAAAAATCTAGTTTTAAGGAATATGGAACTAATTTTTAAGACCCTTTTACAATTATTTATTCTTTTTCACTTTTTTGTAATAAAATGACTATCATTTTTCTTCTTTGTTCAAACCATGAATTGAGCATTCGTTGATTATTTAAGCATATTCTGCAACATACACGGCCGTGTATGTACCTACATGACCTTGTAGAAACATAAATTGGGAAATTTTTTATAAGTTGTATATCTAGCTGTGTATTTCTTAGAACTTTAATTTTTGCTATAAATAGACATCCAAGCAGTCAAAGAAGGTATGAATCGTTTTAGAAGCATGAAAGGGGGCAGAACTCTTACTTCTTTGAGATTTATGGAAAGGTAACCTTCTTCATTCGGTTCGAAGGGGAAATTGACGTCAAAGAACACATTTGCGCATCTCTTAATCTTGTATCATTGTCTTCTCTCTTTAGAAATTATTTATATTATTCTCTGCTTAATGTTTTGGATATTCAAGTATAAATGATTAATGTTCTCATTCTCAATAAATTATTTATGTATGGGCCCATTATCAGAATCTAGATTACAATACGTAATTGTTGTAACTCCGATTCATCATGTGGTAACGAATGATGGTGAATCATTAGGGACAACATAACATAGGTTTAGTGACCCGAGATTGTGTAATTATTTCCTAGATTAATTTGTTTTCCAAGCTCTTAATGCGGCTATCCTACTAAATCTAGAGCACTTATTTTAGGTTGTTTGATAGCTCAATTTAATTGAAGAGCTTATTATGATTAAATATGACATAAGGGAAAACTGGGGTTAACAGAGTTTATTGTTAATCTATAATTAATAGTTTTTAAGAAAGGTATAAGAACAACATGACAATCAAGTTTGCTTATATATGTATAGGCTGAGATTGAACCGAGAACTGAATACTAAAATCATTCATCAATCTTATCACTTTTTGACTGTTTGATTTAATTTATTTTTATTAATTCAATTTTACTTTATTTTCTTAACCGAATCCAACCAAACTCCCCTTTATATCTTAAACACCAATTCCTTCATTACAACGCTACAAACATACTCTCTGTGGTTATGATACCTACTCATCATTACTACAAATTTGGTGTACAAAGTTAAATTTATTTTCTGGTATGTTTGACATGCACCAAAGAACATTGCTCATAGTAAAAATGAAGAATCTCAATAAGAAATGAGCTATTAAACATATTGTTAGAAAGAATAAGAAAGTGAAGACCAAAACTAATAAAGTTAAGGAGGAATGGAACTAGATAACTAAATAGAGGTAAGAGAAAGATTTCAAAAATAACATAAGTGGTGGTGGTTGGAGAGGTGATTGTGATGGTAATGGTTGTGGAAAGGGTAGCAGAGGAGACTGACAAAGGTTAAGGTGGTGGTGATAGTGTGTTGGTTGACAATAGGTTGAAAAAATTAAAAGGAGATTATAATATAATTTAATATTTGATTTTTAAAATTTAAAATTTATTTAATTTTAATTTTTTATAAGTTGAAAAAATTAAAAGGAGATTATAATATATTATAATATTTTTATATTTGATTTTTAAAACTTAAAATGTAATTAAATTTTCCTTTTTAATTTTTAATATTTTTGAAAAAATTAAAAAGAGATTATGATAGAATTTAATATTTTAATACGTGATTTTTTTAAACTTAAAACTTAAAATTTATTTAAATTTTACTTTTTTAATTTTTAGTAGTTAAAATAAAAAATCACCTTCTTTGTCCATGTCGCCCAAAGAATATTATAATGAATTCAAATTTGAGGGTGCAAAATAATATTATTTTTATAAATCTTAGATTACAAAATAGTGATACAGAGAACGAAAAAAAATCAACTTAAAACTTTAGTAAAACATTAGAAGTCGACTTGCTTAATTTCTAATATGTTTCTTGGTTAATTATTCTACCTCTTACTTAATTTAGCTTATCCTTTCAATGACTTTTTAAAATGAAATTTAATCAGTTAAGTGTTTCAAGTACTAAGTATTAGGCGTTAAAATAATTTTTCTAGAAATTTAATTGAAAAATAAAATTTTAGGACTTTGTTGATAAAATCTGAAAATGTTTTATAACTAAACTTATTATTTTGCCTTACAGAATTCAATAAATCTCGAAGCAATACTTTTTTTTGTCATTATTTGTGTATTGCATATGCTAATAATTTTTAAAACTATTTAAAGAAATATGGCAATACTAACAATTCACAAAAAGTGAATCTGTTTACGATCAATTTAAACCAAAGTTGCGAATACCGTAACAGATTTGGTACCGGATTTGGTTCTGGTACGGTACTGTACCGGTACCGGTCAATACCGGGTACCGTTTCGGGTAATTTTTTA
>JAOQMM010000006.1:5862773-5873782 GCA_027563515.1 Erythroxylum platyclados
GAGTTTTTGTTTTTCTTGTATTCATATATTATATAAATATTTACATCACACTTTTGACTTTATGCAAACGTATTCATGTCACTTAATTACTATATGTATAAACAGAGTCCTCTTTTTTAAATATAATTTATTATTTTAAAAAATCAATAGCATTCATTAAAAAAATTTCAAATAACTGATTAAACCTAAATGAGATTAAAAAAAGAACATAAAAAGAAAAGAATAGTATACAAATGAAAGTAATGAACATAGTGAGTAAAGGGTTGCAAGAAAATAGGAAAAAACACCACAATTTAATATTGAGTAGTGATATACATGAGTTATTTTGCAATAGTTTTAGCAATCAAATCCTTTAATTCTTAGAGTCAAATATCTAAATTTGACTATTTTGTTATGGGTATTATGAATGATACATAATAATGTCCTTTTTTGGATTGAAACAAGAGAAGCTGATGCCAGAAAATAGTCAATATATAAAACTTATGAATCATTATATAAACACTCACACTTTTTAAGTATGAGGTTACTTTTAATCTTTTTACTAAAAGATACAAAACTCTCTTTATCTCTTATTTACTTGATTGTCAAAAGTAATGTTTTGAAAATCAAATTGAAAACTAAACCAATAAGAAAACAAGTTTAAGGTTTAAAGATTCAACTGATATTAGATTATAATAGAACCAAAATATTGTGAACAAGATGTATAAATTATAAGAATAAATAAAATACAATATAAAAATGAAATACTTTATTAAAATAAAAATAAAACATAGATGTCAAGTGTATTCATTCATAAGTGATAAGTGATAAATAGATTTTGTTCTTAGCATGATCTTGAGAGTACTTTGCAGTTTGCATATGCTTAGATAGTTCTTATTAAATTTTGGTATTCAATACGACTTTATTTTTTGTTTTCAATCCTTATTTTAACTCTCTAATTAAAAAAGGAATAAATTTGGGCAAAATAAAGGAAGGGGTCAAAACATAGCTCAAAATACGACTCCAAATCCATATAAAAAAGGTGGTTACTAATAGGGCCAATCATAGATCGTGTTGTACCTATATTAGTCATCTTTTTAATAGGATAAAGTTATGTTGGTACAATAGTTATGCAACATAAGATCAATATGGGTTTGTGTTAGACACACGTTGATCATGATATTTAGAAATTTTAAGGTTTTCTTATATGAAAGATAGAGATTTTGGGAATTAAAGAAGGGAAGACCATAGAGGTATGAGAAAGAGCCAAACTATAAACTCTTGCCACAAAAATGAAGCAACTTTGGAGAGCAAGAAAGAGATTTCATTTCTTTTATCTTGTGTTTTTCTTGATGTTGGATTTCTTTAATATAAACTAATTTAGATAGATTTAAATGATATGAACCTTAAAACTATTGTTTGGATTGATTCTTTGATTTAATAAAAGACTTAAGTTTTATTATGTATTATTATGGTTATTTTAATTAAATTAAAACATGCTAGCTCTTTTCTTATTCAATTTCAAATTGCATATATTCATATTGAGAATCATATATATGAATATATCATGAAATCAATAATAAGAATTGCACAGAATTATAGAGACAGGACCACTTAAATCTATCATGAAAATTCATAGAACAAGTTAATATGTTCTTAGTAATTAAAAAAAGATTTTAATCATTCAACTTAAAAATAGGGGTTATATGTCCTGCGAAAGAATATCATTGTAACATAAAAATTGTTATTGATCAAAGAACCTAGAGTTAATCAATGAATTAAGATAAATCTAAATATAGAAAGATTTTAGAAAAATTCTTAGGTGGGTGTTGTTTATCTTTGATTGCTTTATTCTTATCTATTACTTGAGTTAGTTATTCTAGATTCAAACTTTTAGTTTAGTTAATTATATCTTTAGAATCAATCATTCATTTTGATGGATTAGATAATAGAAATACATTTAGTACTAATACTTATAATCCTTATAAAATTGATACTCACATTCAATTATAAGCTAAACTATAAGAATCATAGGTGTACTTTCCTAGCATCTTTAGCATAAATTTGATTGGATACACACATCACAACTAAATGTTTTGGTCATTTCTAGGAAATGGGATATTGGAAACACCTTATTATTAATCTAATTATTTATCTTTTCATTTTTTGTTGATTTATTTTAGAACTTTCTTCCTTGAGCTTGTGTTTGCTTGCAAAATTTCAAGTTTGGAGGTTATAACTACCAAACATAATGGTTAGAAAGTTAGGACAGTGTAGTATAGGAGATTATGCCAGACTATCATTTATAGGAATAAAATCAGATCATTCAATAGTTTATATAGTTTAATGGCTTATTGAATGAGGATTAAAATACACATATTTTCATCATTTTGGAGATCTATGATAAGTTCAAAATTAATGGAGCTTTAGAGGATGTTATTCACATTTTATATTGAGGATAGAGCAAAATCTAATTTAAGTCTTTGTCTGTTATATTGATTACCAACTTAAACGAGCTTGCTAAGAAATTTTTAGCTAGATATTTCCCTCTAGCTTGAACTTTAAGACTCAGGAATATCTTCTCCTTTCAAAATTAAAGAACAAGGTGTCCTATGAGACGTGATAGAGATGAAAGGACCTATTGAGAAAATGCCTACATCGTAGACTTGATTTAAAATTATAAATGTGAACATATTATTGTGGGTTGAATTATCCATTCAAGTAGTAGATTGATGCATTTTCAGGTGAAACTAGTAGCTTTAAAACTTCTGAGCTGAAACATCTCAATGAAAATATTGTTATAAATAGTCACAAGTAGTGGAATCCAAGGTTGAAGCAAAAATTAAGTGGCATTTACAATGTCGACATGTTGACAAAATCAAAGGCCAAATTAGAAGCTTTTATCAAGAATATTGATAGTATGAATTTGACAACTTAATCAACACAAGTGATGAGATGTTATATTTATAGTGGTGGATACCCTAATCTTAAATGTCATGTGCTTGTCAACATGGATAGTTGATCGAGGTAGTTAATTTCATGAGAAATTGGTTTCAAAATAACCTTTATAGTAATATTTATAGCCCAGTTGGAGAAGTCATCCTAAATTATTGTAATACAATCAACAACACTAAAGACAATGATCTCCTTTTAGATTTCAGCAGTGGTAGCAACAATAGTAAGAATGGAAGTTATGTCTCGATGAGCTCGTGAAAAAGTTTATTACTGAATTCAAGGCTCATTTTCAAAGTAATTAAGCATCTCTTCAAAATCAAAGAGCCTTCATCCAAAACTTGTAAATTCATATTGGATAGGTTGCTAAACTTGTATCCAACAAAGGTAGCTAGGTATGTTATTTAGTAACACTAAGCCAATCCTAAGGAGTAAGTGAACATGGCGATTTTGAGGAGTGGAAAGGAGCTAAAAGTTAAAGAGAAAGAGTAAGAAAAGAAGGATGAAGAGAAGGCGAAAAAGAAATAGGAGGAGCCAAAAAAGGAAGTGATCAAAGAGTACCAAGCCAAAATTTCATACATGAGTAGGCTTGACATAAATAAAAGAGAAGATAGATTTGACAAGTATTTAGAACTTTTAAAAAAAATTACAATTGTCATACTTTTCATTGAAACTCTTTCATATATGCCAAAGTATGCCAAGTACTTAAAAGATCTCCTTTTGAATAAGAAGAAGCTCGAGGAATTGTCGATGGCGATATCAAGTGAAGAGTGCTCTATTGTCTTGTAGAATAAACCACCTTAAAAGCTCAAAAAGTTAAGGAATTTTACTATCCATTGTAATATTGGTAAGTTGTCCATTAAATGGCATTAATGGACTTGGGTATATTATAAACTTGATGTCATGTGAAATTTTTAAGAGATTAGGATTGAGTGAACCTAACATAAATTAAAAAAGCATTCAATTAGCAAATAGTCCAATTAAGTATCCTAGGAGTAAAAAAAATAGAAGATATTTTGGTTAAGGTTGACAAATTCATATCTTTTATCGATTTTATGATTTTAGATATAGAGGATGATATAGAGGTTCACTTGACCTTAGGATGATCTTTCTTAACTACTATCAAAGTTGTGTTAGATGTGCACTATAGAAAATTATTCCTAAAACATATAAAGTCATTAGATATCCCTTGATAAAGATGATAATTATTTATTTATAGAAGTGTAGAAAATAAGGAAGCATTTTTTTAAGATATATGAAATCATAAGATATTTCTTGATAAAGATGATAGTTGTTTCTTTATAGATATGTGAGATATACTGAAATTTCTCATGTTATGCAATAAACAATCAAAACAAATCTATTAGGGACTTGTATCATGTAAAGAGAAGAAGGGAAATTAGATAGTCCTAATCTAATGAAGCATATATCATACTTGGAAGCTAATGAGCCTATAAGCTTTGAGAAGACTAAGAGACAGAAGAAAAGTAAAATCAAACCTTTTTTTGAGGAGTCGCTATGGTGAAGAGTTTGATTGAGGAACCCAGATAAAAGATTCATAAAAAAGGTCATTAGGAGGTAACCTATTGATTTAGATATTTTTATTTCAATTTAGTATCTTTAGGAATCCTTACCATTAATTTTAATATTTTTATATGATTTGATTTTTAATATACATGCTTTAGGTTAAAAGTAGTTTAAAATCAGAAATTCAAGTATGCTTTGATATTCTTTCGTTGTTGGATCTTGACACACACCATTAGTTCTTAGTTCTTGATCTAAAGCAATAGATCTTTTTATTTTCAAGGGCATATCAACTATCTTAATTTCTTCTTTTCCTTTATTTTTTTAAGTTTTTTGTTATTATATGTCATGAACATTATGGATAATGTACAACTCAAGTATGGAGGAGGCAATTAATTACTTAGACTTATCAACTTTGTTATTATTAGTTTAATAGTGAATAATTTTGGTAAAATTTTTACTTTTAAAAGAATATTAGTCGAGATGATTTATTATAAGTTTGGTTAGTGTTATATTTTGATTTGTTTTGGTAAATAATTATAAGTATTGATGATTAATTTAATTTTGATTTGTTTCATCAATTTTTAAGATGGATACTTGATTTTAACTTTGATACATTTTATATAATTTACACGTATAATTGAGGTAGAAGTAAATTTTTTAAGCATTTCAATATAACACTAAAAAAGGAAAAAAATGTGTGAATAAGTGATATTAAGTAGATTTACTTTGTTGGTTTCAAACTAAGTAAAAAGGTTCAACTTAAAAAGTGGTGCTAATAGGCATTTGAAAAGGTAATGTAAATGAGTATCACGAGTATTCATGACAAGTTTTTTTTTCATATCAAAAAGTTAGGTAACTTTTTAGACAAGGTTCTAATCGCTCCTATTTTAATTTCATAATTTGCTTTTCTTTCAATAAGGGTTGTGAAAATATTTAAAAGTTGAAGCATCTTTCTCACACATATTCATATGCATCAGGTCAAGTTTTGTATTGAGTTAAAGTTTTATAGATTGTGGAGTTCAATTTAATTAATTTATGACTTGATGCAAGTAACTAAATGCCAATTTAATTGATAAACTTTTCAGTTGAATGAATAATGGAAAGTCTTGATTAATCCAATTCATTTATGAAATTCATTCTTGAAGTTCACTTATTTAAGTTGAGAGTGATGAAATTGATTCACTTGAAGATAAGAAAATGCTTAAGTGTGAAGAAATTTGATAAATGTTAAAAAGATATGCTTTTAACATAATTTTGAGAGCATTCTACTTGTGTTTGAATATTTTTTTAATTGAAATCGGTACTTAATATTACTTATATTTTGTTTTTAGGCCCTATTTTAGCTCTCGCATAAAGAAGGAGTAAATTTTGGCAAAATAGAGTTAAGTTAGAGTAAGTTTCGGTAAGATTCTAGATGAAGGTGTTAAAACATATCTCAGAGCATATCACCATGACCAATCTGTATCCAATGTCAAGTAACACGGACCCTATGCAAATCTTTATTAGGGATCCTTGCTAGCGGTATTTTTTATGTAAAAAAAGGTGGGAAGCAATACAGGTCAACACATAAACCATATTGTATCCATGTTGCTCATATTTATTTGTAGAAAAAAAACTATGTTTATGGAGTGGTTAAGCAACACTAAACCGATATAGGTTTATGTTGGACCCTTGTTGGTCATGGTGTTTAGGATTTTTAGGCTTATATAAAAGAGAGAAATTTTAGGAATTAAACAAGGGTGTGATTAGAGAGTAACAAGAATGAGACGAACTAGGGTGTCTTAACACAAAAACGAAACAACTTAGAGAAAGAAGGGGATTCTGTCAAAGATTCAACAAATACCTTAGGAATTTCAAGCTCTTTGAAAATAATTTCTTTTGTCTTTTTTTATTGTTGTTGGATTTTTTTAACTTAGTATAAACTAAATTAGGATAAAGCAGATTAAATGAACCTTGTAACTACTGTTGGGATTGATTCTTTAATTTAATGCAAGATCTAGTTGGGATAAACCCTAAAACTATTGTTTTGGATTGGTTTATTGATTTAATAAAAGACATAAATTTTGTTATGACTTATTCATGACTACTTATTATGATTTAATTGAAATATGCTAGCATTTTGATTTAATTTCAAATTTCATATATAGGGATTGGGAGATCATATATAAGAATAAATTGTGTAATGAATAATAAAAGTTGCATAGAATCCTAGAGATAGGACCATATAAGTCTCCTGAGATAGAGTCAAATTTATCACGTGAATTCATAAAACAAGTTAATGTGCTCTTAGAGGTTTTGATTAGAAAGATATTTCAATCAATCAACTTAAGGATATGGGTTGTGTGACTTGATAAAGAATATAACTGTAATATTGAAATTCTTACTAGTATAAGAAACTAGGATTAATTATTGAATCCAGATAAATTTAAGCATAGAAAGGTTCTTGGAGAATTCTTATTTATCATCCATTGCTTTATTTTATCTATTACTTCAGTTAGTTATTTTAGATTCAAAATTTTAACTTAGTTAATTATATAAAATCAACCAACTATTTTGTTATATTAGATAATAGAAAGATGGTCAGTACTAATACTTGTAATCCTCACAGGACCGACACTCGTATTCACTAAGCTTTACTATAAGAACGATATGTACACTTACCAAGTATTTTTAGCATAGTTTTGATTAGATTACAAGCATCATAATCAATAAGTGATATACAAGGTTATAAGAAGTTTTAACATAGTCCAAAGAAAATTAAGATCTTAGAGAAGATCATCATTGATGCCATTATAAAAAGGTTATAATACTATATCAAAATATCATTTTCATATTTAGATTTCGTTACATAAAAAACTAAATCTATCTATTTGTAGTAACTATCATCATATTATAGTAGTGTTTGGACTTATTGGATGGCTATGGGATATGATGCATCTTAGGTTTTTTATAATTTTTAGGATACTCACTAAATAGGAAAGTTTTGTATTAACATTGACACCAAAGCTATATTTTTTTCTTTGTTATCTTTTGTGATTCACATAAATTATGTTGATAGACAACACCATGTCTAAAAAGGAGACATAGTTTGCTTTTGATGCATAAATGAAAATACCATCCAAATTTAAAATTATGATAAACCTCCATCTTTTTAGGTAATTTCATTGGAATTTTTCATTTTATGATTTTTTTTTTGTTATAAAATTTGGATGTTAACATATCTGGTAAATTTGCACTTGTTAAAGAGGCATTACTAAAAAAATCCTCTCCTACCTCCAATTGGGCATTGTCTGGTGAAAATTACTTTGTTTAAGAGCTAAAATAATTCCAATTGAAAAAATGTATTATTGAAGATATTTCAATGCTACTCTTTCTAAACAACTAATCAAGTTCAATGATATAACAAAATTGCTTGATAATTGTCAATGAAAACAATTTGATCAGTCTTTTCAAAACAATAACATATGAATTATTTTTGTATGATATCAAGTGAAAAAATATTTTATTTTTTCTGAACCATTATGTCCATTATAAAAGGAGAAAAAGAAAACACAAACTTATAAAAGAAAGGGAAAACTATATCTCATCAATTGAAAACTGAAATCAAACTTGTAAAACATTTTTTTTATCATATCTGACATTCATTAATAAGTACTTTAATAAGAGTAAGAATTAAAGAACAGTGAAAATAACAATGGTGATTAAATTATGTTGTTGTCTTTATTGCTTCTCTTTTCAATTACTTCCAATTTCTTTTGCCACTTTTATTCATCCTCCTATCTTCAGTCACTCAAATTAACTCCTAATTCCATTCTTCAACTACCAAGCTCCTTTCTTTCTTTTTTTTTTTTTATAAAAGCACTCATCTTTATCATGATCTTAACCCCAATTGATGAGACAATGAGATTTTAAATCTTTCTACACTATTAGACAATAAAATTATTAGCCTTTATTTAATTACTATTTGGAACAAAAACTAAACAATTCACCAATATCTAGAAGAAAAAAAATCCTCACATAATTAATTTTCTACTCACGCTATTATGATCAACAGTTCAAACAAAATAACAATCCAAAAATCAAATTGCAAAACCAAGATCTCCTATTTTTATCAATTATCAGACCAATAAATGACAAACGATCATTAAGATCAAGTTAAGAAATAAAAAGAGGAAGAGAAAAAGAAATTGAGAATAAGTAGAATGAACTTACTATTCCTTCAAACTTTTGATGATGAGAGCTTAACTTAAATGGATTTTAAGGATGAAGAAAATATTAAAAACAAAACCCTGAAAAAGAACCAAAATTTTGCAAGAATTTAAAGAATTTTTGGTTAAAATTTAAAGAAGAAATATAGAAGAAGAAGAAGAAGAAGAATTCCAAGTTAAACCAGTTTGGATGATTTTATAATTTCAAAGAAAAGTAGTTAATTTGTATCTTAAGAAGAAGAAGAAGAAGAAGAATTCCAAGTTAAACCAGTTTGGACGATTTTTTAATTTCAAAGAAAAGTAGTTAATTTGTATCTTAACCAACTAGTTTAAAGCTTTATAAGTTCTTCTATATAAGTAGATCAGTTAAATGGTCATTAGTTAACCCAATTAAACTAGCTGGTCTAGTATGATTTTTAATTCATTGGTGAAAAGTCAATTTCGAAAAACGCTATCGTGTGATTTAACAAGTCTTTCAAAAGGAAAAAACTCTAACCCATTGTATCAAGTTTAGCATCAAACACTTTAGCCTATACTCAAATCTAAAGAATTTAGTCTTGCAAAAATTAAATCATCATTTAACTCTCATCGTGAGACTGTGATTAGTTGATCTTGATAAGATTATAGTTATCAGTCATAATCCCACATCTGTTTTCTTAACATAGTATAGAATAACATACTTACAACTTAGACTTACATAACTTCCTTCGAACTTAGATTATGCAAACCTTTGGTCAATGCTTAAGAATATATAAGAATACCCTAGACCTTGTTTATAGCCTTTAGTTTGGACCTACATAATAGAAACTCATAAGTTTAAACTTGAACCATCTCATAGCACATAATAGACCAAGCTTGTGCAAGATGAAGCTTATCATAGCAAACCAATCAATAAGAGAATATATGGGAACTAGAACATCATCTTGGTCTTGTACATTATTGCAGGCCAACATAATTTGATGTGCTGCATAAGCAAGATCGTGAACCTACTTACATTGACCTATACAACTCTTTTACCAAATGAATATTGATGGAGTTATTACTTCCAAAATTTTAATTGTCATTAATAAAGACTTACAATGGGATGATAGATCCAAATAGCTACACTATACGATTCAAACAAATGATAAATTAGTATTGAGAGAAAAATGCAATTAAAGGTTGTGCATTCTCGTTCACTTTGATAAACCCAATTATATATTAGTACTAGATCCTTTGTGCAAGTTTAATAACAAGTTTCAAGTAGTTGAAGAATAGCTTTGAGGAAAACTTAACAAGCTATAGAGGCAGACCATAAGATTTTGTGACCTTATTCGAAGTCACACAAAGGTCAAGAAAAATCGTTTGATGATTCACAAGATATTTCATCTTTGAAGTCACATAAACACTCAGTTCAACACATCTATAGTGGAGACACTAAGCAATATATAGATCTCTTCAAATGGACAAAGCTCATAGCATAAGGCAGGTTTGAGTAAGGGCATAAAAATACATAGACTTGGAGGAAGCATAATATTTTAGAGTAGTTACCAGAATATATGGATCATCATTAATAAGTAGAGGTTTACCATTTACATGGGCAAGAAGTTCTATACCTAGAATGTATAGACTTTAAGTGATTAAATGGATATAAGGTCCCGAGTATATAGAATGATCCACACCTTCAGCCTTACTTTTACTAATTTTTTTGGAAAGATGTTGATTTTATTTATCTATTAGATATGAAATGAATTAATACATATTGCATATAAAATCTTTTACTAAATTATGTATCAAATAAACATAATTTCAACATAATTGTGATTATAAAAGAAAATGTAATCGTGATTGTGTTAGATTAAAATGGACAAAATAATTGATAAATAATAAAAGAAACAACAAACTAAACGACTAGTGAAATAACAAACTAAATGATAAGCAAAACACATTAAGCTTAATTTCAAGTGAAATACCTCAGGATTAATAGACAAAACACCTCAGGCCTAATGTCTCATGAAACAACTCAAGCATAATAACAAAGAGAACATCTAGACTTGATGAAAATCGAAACAATAAGCTAATGGTCTGTTTCTTTTCATTTTTATTTTAGATTTTCTATTTTTTGTTTTTAAATTTAGTAAAAAAACCTATTTGTTTGAGTTTTTGGTTTTTGGTTTTAGTTTTGGTTTCTTCCTATTTTTAAAATTGTGAGAACCATAAAAATAGTTTTTCTTTTTGTTTTCCTTTCCAAAAGGTGAAAGAAAATATAACCTATGTTGAGGAAGTTTGTTAATCACAAATGTTGTCGTCCACATTGCTTCTGCCCAAAACTTTCTTGGTACATTCTTTATATGAAGCATACTA
>JAOQMM010000006.1:5873882-5893571 GCA_027563515.1 Erythroxylum platyclados
AAGATTAAAATAATTTATTTAATTAAAAGTAATTTATCTTTACATTCTTTTTAATATGTAATTATTACAAGTCATAAAAATATAACTATATGAAAACTCAAAACTGAAAGCTACATAACAATGTGAGTAAAATGACATAACAAATGGCTAATGAACACGACAATGAAAACCACTCTCTAAATAAATAAAGCAAAATCGGGAAGGGAAAAGGTGAAATAACATATTAATAAAATAATAGGATGATAGGATGCAAGATAAAACATCATAACAGAAAACATATGATTTTAGCTCAACAGATTTATGATGTATTTAAGAGAGAAACGGTAGATTCATGATTATATTTGAGATGTTAATGGTATATTATAGAAACATGCAAGTAAAATTGGGATTTCAATAATCAAGTAATTACATGAGAACTCTAATCTCTCTCAACTTACTTGCTCATTTAAGTTCTGGAATTTAAGTCAGATCAAATGCTTTTTTTAGGTCAGGCCAATCTGAATTAATAGAGATGAGTACACGTCCAAACCTGAAGATATCAAGTAATAATTTTCCGGAAAGTTGAGAGGAGTAGGTTTTCCGGAGAAAATGGTATCCTAACTTAGTAGAAACCGACTAATAGCCTGAACTCGTGGAGCAGAGAAGTGGGACTGACTGGAAAATGACGTGGTAGGGGCATAGGCCCGGTATTGTAGAATTGTAGGGACAGCTATTTGCTCTCATCAATGTTAGGGGAGATGTTCTAAGCGATTTTTGTGAACAACAGTGGAAGAGAGAACTCTTTTACTGCGAAAGTTGATAGTTTAATGTTAGCTGGGTTTAGTTCATAGCCACCAGTCTGTGGCCACTTAAATCTTATCGTCACATCCTCCAATGGGCGTTCTTGCCGAACCCTAATGCAATAGCTGCGACTCTCTAACGGTTCTCTTCCCAGTTTGGGTGGCATCTCCAGCAGTCCAGTCATCAATATCCCAGGGGTAATTTCGTCTTTTGAAAGACTCGTACTTCTAATATTAACAAATAGATTCTATTCTTGATAGCTATGTATATCTTATTTAATGCCAATCCATCATATCTGCTCGTTGGACATATATCTTCTGATTTTGCTCCAGAGAATAAGTTGTCTTCCCTTCCAGAGGAGGAACCCGATGTGTCGGAATCACACTGTTTCAGCATAAAGCAACAATATACAAATAAATGGGTGAACCAAACTCCATATTCCCATATATGGATTCTCTGGCACATTGGCAGTCCAAATATGCCTCCGGTTTTTGTTTTAATATTTTGTGTCCACGATACAAGATTAATCTCACTCTCAGAACTTGGGTCCACGAGAATTGTCTATATACTGAGCATGGAAATGTGAAACTGCCTTGGATAAATGTGAATCTTTCAGTAACTTTCACTTTTGTGCCTTTCTTTGCAAGCCTCTTCGACTTTACCAGGACACACAGTGTGTGAGTATTTAAGTCTCTTGATAAACATGCATGCATTGAAATCGATAGACACGGAGTATAATTGCTAAGTACGTTCCTCTTAATCTCAACTAATTAACACACAGTTCTTGTGATGGCCTATCCCTACTTTTATTTTTATAGGTGTCAAGCTGCTTAGGAAAGCTACATGCTAACCCCCAATAGGCCTGTGCACCCCCTCACAAATACTCGTACTACTCCAAACTCCCCGTCTGGCTAACAAAACCTCTAATCGTCTACTTCCTCCTCAGCATTTTGACGAAAGAAAAAAGAGACTTGATGCTTCTCTCTCAATGGTTGCTTCTATTTTTGCAAAAATCACTAGCCCTTTGTTACTTGTCATTGTCCTATCAAGCTAGCCAACTCGAATCTAGGTGCTAGGAAGCTTAATGCAGTGTACTCGACCTACATATCTAACTTAAGGACTCTCTGTTGCATGGAGACTCCCTATTTTCCTGTGCGAAATTCATGTCACTAAAAAAAATCAATCGTGGCAGGCTTTCTTCTTTCTATGAACTCTATGTGCCTTCTCCCCTCTAGCCAACTCTCAGTTTGTCACCGGGTGAAATTAACCCAATAGCAAATGACAAAAGTAGGCAAGAAAAGAGATGCACAATATTGTTTTAAAGCAAATGGCGTAACGTGTTAGTACTCCAAACAATAATACTCACAAGATCTTCAAAATTACTGAAATAATAATAAACTACTCACACAATAAAGATGATTGAAAACAATGAATATATGATTTTAACATAAAAAACCTCTAGTATAGAAATAAAAATTACAAGGCAAATCAACAGTAAAATTCATTAAATCAAATATCATGATACAAATGACAACAATTTCGAGCTCTCTCACTCAAAAACTCCTCATAAGATAACTACAGTTAATCTAACTCTTTTTATCTTTCTCTAAAGCTCTCTAAAAAAACTTCTAGGATTGAGTAAAAATTGACATATATATAGCAATATTACTCCCAATTAATCTTAAATATCAAACTTCAATAAAAATGTGGTTGATGAATGATATTTGGACTCTAAACCACTTTTTTTGTTGAGTGTTTCTGTCTTATGCAATTTCAATATCTCAAACTTATTTTTAAATCTCAAAAGGGTAAGATTTTATCCCGCACACGTTTACCCACATGCCGTGTATAATGACCCTATTCAATCTTTAAGCTTCAATACTTGGTCTCACAAAAATATTCAATTATACTGAGTTACATAGACACTGACTTGTCCTCCACTTACACAATTAGGCCTAACTCCACATAGGCATGTTTGATCTCAAAGCCTTGCCTTTCAACTTAGACATGTTTAAAGAAGTTTACAAGGTCATGCACACGACCATGTCCACCATCGACACAGGAGTGTGACACTCAAACATGGGCGTTTCCTTTAGAAACAACTTCCAATCTTCAAGTTTCTACCTCGAATCAGACTAAACCTATTGCTTTTAATCCATGAAGACACTGAAGACTTCTGAAATCTAGATTTAGTAGTATTAAATAAATGAACACCTATAAAATGGGGCTAGACTCACAATAATCTCCTTCTCCAGCATATTTTGGAGGAGAAATTTACCATCCCATTAATCATTTGAAATTCATTTCAACTAGCTTACTACAAAGCTCAAGCTTACTCCTATGAACCACTTTTGTTAACATATTAGCACCATTCTTGTCTGTGTGAATCTTCTTCAATTTCATTAGTTACTCCTCAACCAAATACCACAAGCAATGCTATATCATATCAATGTGTTTAATGTGGGAATGATACATGGAATTCTTTCTCAAATCTATATTACTTTAACTATCATAAAAAACTATGTACTCATCTTGTTTCATATCTGCTTCGTAGAGAAATTGCTTTAAATAAAGCTTCTCTTTTCTAGCCTCCATGGTTGTAATATATTTTGCCTTACTAGCACACAAAGCTATACACTTCTGCAACTTAGATTGTCAATAAATAACTCCCTTACAAATTTGAACAAATAGATTGAGGTCGACTTTCTATTATCAAGATCACCAATCATGTATGCATCTATGTTTCCTTTTAGAACTAGATCACCACTTCTAAAACATAAACACAATTTAGAATTGCGCCACAAATATTTAAAGATCCACTTCAGTGCTTCCTAATGTATCTTTCCTAGATTGGATAAAAATCTACTCACCAATCTAACATCTTATGCAACATCTGGTCAAGTGCATACCATGACATACATCAAAGAGCTAACAACGGAGGAATATGACATTGAGGATATACTCTCTTTCTCCTTTTCGGTGTTAGGATAAGCTTTCTTGCTCAACTTGAAATGTACTGCTAATGGTGTACTCTTTAACTTAGCATGCTTCATATTGAACCTCTAAAACATTCGTTTAATATACTTCTCTTATGATAATTTCAACTTTTCGGCCTTCTTATCACGAATGATCTCTATGCCAAATTTTTTTTATAAGACTCAAATCTTTCATGTCAAAGGCCTTAGACAAGTCCTCCTTTAACCTACAAATCATACCAACATCTTGTCCTACTATCAACATATCATCCACATACAAGATAAGGATGATGAAGTTACTAACATTCACTTACACTCATTGCTTGTCATAAATAATTTCCTTTTTCCTTTTAACTTTCAATCCTTCCGATTGCTATATGTAAATCTTTTCTTCCAAATCACCATATATGAAAGCAATCTTCACATCAAATTGCTTAAGTTTAAGACCTAAATTAACAACTAGTTCTAATATTTTATGTATTGATGTTATCTTAATTACTAGTGAGAAAATCTCATTAAGATTGACCCTTATTTTGATTATATCCTTTCACCACTAATCTCTCTTTATGCTTCACTAGCTTGTCACCATCTTCCTTGGTCTTAAACAACCATATATTTTTCAAAGCCTTCTTGCTTTTGGAAACATTACTAACTCATAAGTCTTATTCTTCTTTAATGAGTCCACTCCTCTTACATTACTTTAAGCTAATAGTCTTTGTCTTCAAGTGACTGTACTTTTTAGAAATTATCTGGCTCCCCCTCAATAGTGACTAGGAGATATTCCGAACTAGGGTATCTTGTCGAATGTCTCTTTACTCTAGTTGATCTTTAAAGTTATACATCTTTCAAAACTTGAATAGGATGATCCCCCTTCTCTTGAAGCTAATAAACCTCTTTTACATCATCTATAAAATATGTCTCATGTGACTCATCACCATCAGATTTATGGAGAGTTTTGACAGTTGAATTATTATCAAACAAAAAATTATATTACCTATCACTTATTTAAAATGTAATTCTTTAAGAATTTTCTCACTTGGAGAGATTGATAAGCACAATTGTTGCAACAAAAAAATCAACTTATGTAATTAATAAAATGACAATTAGTTATTTCTTGGAAGACCATAAAACAATCTTTGTGCCTATTATAAAAATACAATTCGAAGTGATCTTCTTATTATCTTAATCTCTTGCAAAATCATTATTAGTGAATCCAAATAAATGTGACCTTTTACCCTCCTCATATAACAACCCAACATCTTTAGTTCCTTGTAAGTAACAAAGAATTCTCTTCATAACTAATAAATGCATTTATGTTAAATTCTCCATATATCTACTTAATTAAACTTAGGTTTCTTATGGTTAGAGTTTGATTTAAAATTTTTTAGAAGCTTGAGCCTAGCCCAAAGCCTAATTAGGCTTGAGAGGTTTACCAGAGTTTAAGCAAATTGAGCTTAAAGTTGCCTAAAGTTTGATTAGGCCTAAGCAATTTGAATTATGCTTAAACCTGATTAACATAATTGGGTTAAGTTAGGCTAAAAAACTTAACCCTTTAAAAGAAATATAAGTTAGGCTGAAAAAATTAACCTTTTTAAAGAAAGTTTAAATAGTCTAAAGCTCATTTAGGTCAAGTTAAATCTTAAAATCCAGTCCATTTAAAAAATATTAAAACTTTCAAAACTCAATTAGGACAAATCAAACCTAAAAGTCCGACTTTTTAAAAGATTTATGAGTAAGGCAGAGACCTAGATACTTTAGTTATAGAGTCACCTTCCTCTTCCATATCTTTTCATTTTCAATGTAGGAATTGAGAACCATAGAGCAATATGGAAATTAGGAACCAACCTTGATTCCCAATTCTCATATTGCAAGTGTAAAGATAAGAAAGAAGAAGGCGTTTATAAATAAAGCATTTGAGCCTTTGTCTCTCTTAAAATTTTCATAGGATTGGGTTTTTGGACTTAACTTTACCTTATTGGATTAGGCTCCTTGTCTTAAATGCCTTTTGATATTTAAAAATGATGTAATTTTGTTTAAAAATAAAATGAATCATTTTTAATATATTTATGTTTGAACTTTGGTTTAGGTTGGGCTGTGGAGCCTAAGTCCAACTTGAAATCTAAAACTTTTTATAAGTAAAAATTTAAACCATTTTGAAGTCTTATCAACTTGGTTCGAGTTTGTTGACTTCAAATCAGGCCAGAGTTACCTTTCCATCCCTACTTTTGAGGCACATAGAATGCATTATATCTCATTTTATGACAATTAAATACATCAGATTATGTACAATTTATTTATAAAATATGTTATTCACCTTATTTTCTTCATGATCTATGTTAAGCTTTAAGTCAAACTCAATTGAAGTGTTCATCAGGTTATAGTCCTTCGTCTAAAATTTGTCTAAAATTTCATAGTATACTTCTTTTGACAAATAAACTGTTGGATTATACTAGTTCTATACCAAGAAAGTAATGTATCATACATAGATCTGACATATCAAATTTAACCATCATAGCCTTCTTAAATCATTCAAAAATGACACCATCACTTTGAATAAATATAAGACCATTTACATATAAGCAAACAATGAGAATCTTTCCTCCATATTTAACTTTAATAAAAAGTGTATGCTTATACTGACATTTTTAAAAACCTTCTTTTAAGAAATAAGCTTTTATATGACTATACTAAGTATGTGAGACTTGTTTTAATCTATAAAGAACTTTTATAATTTGTATACTTTATGCTCATCCACAATCTTAAAATAACCATGTGTTTAATTAACAAATACCTTAAAAAGGTATATTTGACATCTAATTGAAAGATAGAATATGAATTTTATACGGCTAATTGCCATCATCGACCTAATCATACCATATCTTACAAAAAAAGAAAAAACTTCTTTATAGTCGATCCTGTATTCTTACTTGTAGCCTTTAGTTACTAACTGTGCTTTTATAATTGTCAACTTCAACATATTTTTCTTAGTTTTGCTTTGAATACCAATTTTACACATATGGTTTTATGCCCTTTTGAAAGATCGCACAACTTTTAAGTGGGCTTGGCAATGGCCCGTGTTGTGTTGGGTCCACCCAGGCTCGAAAATTTTTGCTCAATCCTGGGTTTCATTTCATCAGGCTCTTCCATGAATTCCCTCTATACTGATCTAATATTTCTTGAGATATTTAATTAATGGGCCTGCCGCTACCTAATTCGAATTCTGATTAGATTATGTTTGCAGTTGTGAACTCCAAATCCAATTGGACCATATGATGAGTTTGGTACCTTCCTTAACTAAAGAGTGGGCTATCAAATAGCCTTACAAACAGAACAGAAAAACAAAAAAATAGCAAATAAATCTCAACCACATCTAAACTGAGAAGATCTATTCAAATAGTAAAGAATTCTTTGAAAATAGAGATTTATTAATAGCTCTTAAAGAAAAGGATAAAACAAAAACTAAGAATTCCTTCCTTAATCTGAACGAATCATTGTTCAGTTTACATAAGCTTCTGAACAAACACCCAATAATCTTCGGAGCTTCAAGAAGACATCAAGCTTAAGTGGTTTAGTCATCATATTAGCTAATTGGTATTGTGTGATGTAGTACACCAATTCCACCATACCAACCTTTGTGAGATCACGAAGAAAATGGAATCGCACATCTATGTGTTTAATATGACCATGTATTACTGGATTTTTCGATAGCTTGATTGCAGAACTACTATCACAGTGAATAGTAATTATCTTGCTTTGATTTGGAATTAGCTTGCCCATAACCCTTTTCAGCCATATAGCTTGACATGCATATGAAGCTGCAACAATAAACTCTACCTTTGTAGTAGATAAACTGACTACTGGTTGTTTTTTTGATGACCAAGATATCACCCCTCAATTGAATAAAAACACATAACCTGAAGTGGTTTTTCTATCTTCCACATCTCTAGCATAGTCACTATCAGTGTAAGCAATAAGTTCATTATCTCCTTCCTTTCTGTAGAAAATCCCAAACTCAATTGTCTTTAAATATCTCAACACTCTTTTCGCCACCTGTAAATGAAGCTCTGTAGAATTCTCCAAAAACCTGCTAATAAGACTTACCACAAACATAATATCTGGTTGAGTAGCTGTTAAATACATAAGACTACCTATAATTAGTTTGTAGTACGTTTTATCCACCTTGATTCCTCCTTCATCCTTAGTAAGTTTAACGTCAGGAACAATTGGATTGTGAATATGATTACTTTTATCCATTTCAAACCTTTGTAGTACATCAAAAACATACTTCTTTTGACTGATAAAAATCCCATATGTTCTTTGTGAGACCTTAAGATTAAGAAAAAATCTCATTTGTCCCAAATTTGTCATGTCAAACTCAAGTTTCATGGACTTTTTGAAGTCTGCCAACATTATTTCATCATTTCCTGTAAAAATGAGATCATCAACGTACAAGCTTACAATCAATACCTTGCCTTCTTTTCCCTTTTTGATGAACAACGCATGCTCATAATCACACTTTTCAAAACCTTCCTTCATGAAGTAAGCTTCTATTTGGTTATACCAAGCACGCGATGCTTGCTTAACTCATTTAGTGCCTTCTTCAATTTGTAAACTTTTTGTTTGTTTCTCTTCTACACATATCCAAAGGGTTGCTCCATAAAAACTTTGTCATCCAGTTCATTGTATAAGAATGCAGACTTCACATCTAGCTGATGTATAATCCATCCTTTTTGAGCTACAAGTGCAATCGCCAAACGAATTGTCTCCATTCATGCAATTGGAGCAAAAAATTTTATGTAATCTTTCCCATATTTTTTAACATACCCTTTCACTACAAGCCTAGCCTTGTATTTATCCACCTCACCTTTTTCATTGAATTTAGTCTTATAAAACCATTTCATACCAGCCTTCATTGCTCCTTTAGGCAGCTTTGTCAACTCCCACGTGTCATTCCTTTTTATTGCTTCTATTTCCAGATCCATAGCTTTTCTCCATTTTTCTCTCTTCATAGCTTCTTCAAAGTGAACAGGATCAGTTGATGCAGACATGGCAAAATAGGCAACATCATCTTCTTCAGAGATACCTTCTCCAGTTTCGTAGTCCTTCATTTAAGTTGGTAATCGTCGAATCCTTTCATGAACATCTCGTGAACCATTTTCATCGGTTTCACCTTCATGATCTTATTCAACATTTTGTTCATTTTCAACGATCACGTCGGTTTCCTCCTCAAGATGACCTGTTTCCAGATCACGTGCAATTGCCTCTTCATATTTCTTATCCCAATCCCAACACTTGTCTTCTTCGAAAATAACATCTCTACTTATCATGATCCTTTGTGAAACTGGATCATAAAGCTTGTAGGCCTTTGATTCCTCACTAACTCTTAATAAGACACAGCTCAAGCTTTTATCATCAAGTTTAGTTCTTTTTTTGTCAGGAATAAGAACATGTGAAAGACAACCAAAAACTCTAAAATAGTTAACTAAAGGTCTGATTCCACTACAAGCTTCTTCAGGAGTCATGTTTTTTACTGCTACAGTCAGACTTCGATTCAAGACATACACTGTCCAGTTAATTGCTTCAGGCCAAAATGTTTTTGGAATTTTCTTTTTTGAAAGCATGCTTCAAACTATATTCATAATGGTTCTATTCTTCCGTTTTGCAACTCCATTCTGTTGTAGGGTGGAGGCAGCTGTGAATTGTCTGTAAATTCCATTTTCATCATAAAAGTTTGTAAACTCTTGTGATCTAAACTCTCCCCCTCGATCAGTACACAACTTTCTAACAGACTCTTTTGTTTCCTTCTCAACATGTGCTTCGAAAAGTTTGAAAAATGTAAAAGCTTTTGATTTTTCTATTAAGAAATAAACCCTTGTTTTTCTATTGAAGTCATGGATGAAAGTGAGAAAGTACCTCTTTTGGCTATTGGAGACAGGCTTAATTGGTCTACAAATATCTGCATGCACTAACTGTAGAATTTATAAAGCTCTCCAGGTGCTTTTCTTTAGAAATGATTCCCTCTTTTGCTTTCCAACCAAACAATCCCTACACACCTTCAAAGGAGACTTGAGTCGTGGTAGACCAGACACCATATTTTTTTGTTGAAGGATCTTTAGACCCTTAAGCTTAAATGCCCATATCTTCAATGCCAAAGCTGCACTTTGTCTTCTTGGAAAGTGTTGAAACAAGTTGATACCATAGGCAGAGATAGAGCTTGCAATATGTACATCCTATTGGAAGAATTTTTTGTTTCCACGATCAAATCTCTCTCATGATGGCACACCTTGCACGTGTCATGTTGAAATAGAATCGAAAGCCCTTTTTCTTGAAGTTAGTTGATGCTCAACAAGTTGTTCTGCAAATCTGGCACATATAATACTTCTATAATGATCTGTATTACTCCATTGACTTGCACTCTTACATTTCCTTTTCCTTACACAGCCATTCTTGAATCGTCACCCAGCTTCACAAAGTCTGCCTAATTTTCAAAATTTGAAAAATATTCCTTTTTTCCATACATATGATTGCTACATCCCGAATCAAGGAACCAATTTTCTTCTTTAGTAGCCTCCTTTATATTCACATATGCCATTAGTAACATCTCCTCTTGAGCTTCAACATAATTTGCTTCCTCCTCCCTACTTGGACGTTCCCATTGAAAATGTCCCAATTTGTGACAATTGTAACATCCCACTGTGGCTTTGTTAAATCTTTATCTTACTCTTCCCTTACCTCTTCCTCGGAAACTTCCACTGCCTCGACCTCTTCCTCCAGCTTCATCTCCATGAGTTATCTTCAAAGCATGTTCTTCTTCATTGTGAAAACCCATATGTTGTTTATGTACAAGGAGATTGCTCTGCAACTCATCAATGGTTAGAGTGCTTGTATCCTTTGACTCCTCAATGGAATATACAACGTAATTGAACTTAGGAGTCATAGATCCCAAAATCTCAACAATAGCTTGATCTCTTTTATCCTCACCATTTTCTTTAATCTTGTTAGCTATGGTAAGGGTTCGAGCAAAATACTCATTCACGGATTCTCCAATATTTATGTGGAGAATTTCAAACTCCCTTCGGAGAGCCTGTAGTTGTGCCTGTTTGACTTGAGATGTAACTTGATATTTCTACTTCATTAAATCCCATATGCTCTTTGTTGTATCCTTGTTGAGAATTGTCTCCAGGATTGTACGATCTAATGCCTGGAACAGATAGTTCTTTACTTTCATGTCTTTCAAACTTCTGATCTGCAATGTTCTTCTTCTCTGTATCCGTGAGAGTCTCACTTCCTGCTGCTGTAGGAATCCCATTCTCCACCAAATCGCAGTATTCTTTTGACCTCAGGAAGTTTTCCATAAGCATTGCCCAGTGATCATAATGCCCATCAAACTTTGGAACTCCTGGTTACACAAAAGAGCTCTCTATCACTATTCTTCTATTTCTTCTCACGTAGAAGACTACAGCTTCTATTAATCAGGCCTCGTGAGGAGGCTCTGATACTAAATGTTATCTGTAAAAAGTTTATGAATGGAAGAAATACGGAAAAAAACTGTATTCCTTCACTAAAGAGTGGGTTATTAAATAGCCATATAAACAAAATTGAAAAACGAAAAATAACAAATAAATCTCAGTTACACCTAAACTGAGAAGATCTATTCAAACAGTAAAGAATTCCTTGAAAATAGAGATTTTATTAACAACTCCTAAAGAAAAGGAAAAAAACTAAAACTAAAATTCTATCCATCTTTTGATAACTTTGTAGAAGAAGAATATGGTTTTGACAATCTGAACTTTTGCTTTCGATAAATTTTTTAATATAAATCATATATTTAAAGTAATTCACTATACAAACTTAAATTAAAATCTTTTAGAGTTTCAAAATCTTAAGATAGAATAAATTCAAGCATTTATTACTTAGATGATTTATGTGGCTCAAACTCAAGATGTGACAGAAGGTTTGTATGATCTATGCGGCTCAAAATCAAGATTTAATAGAAATAGAAAGTTTGTATAGAACCTTTTTCAAACACTCAAACTACACATTAACTCTATTTTACTTTTAACAAAAGAGTTAAAATATATTTTAAATTTTTATCAAAATTTAATTTAAATTTAAACATTGCAAAATGTTTAAATAAAATTTTAACATTTAATAAATGTTTAAAATAATTCTTATATTAATAGAAAATTTTATTAAAGCTTTTCAACATAGATTTTATTACTTTTTTATTTAAACTCAAATGCCACATAGACAATTAACCTAGCATATGATCCACCGAAATGTTTGGGTCAATTAGGGATTTGGAGATTCATATATAATAACTAATAAATAGTGATTTTAATTTACTTCTACGCCAAGCATGACTTGGGATTTTTCGTTGGAGGACATTCTTGATTTTGTCGGCTGTTGGTGGGTCTACTTATGCTGTCTGCGAGTTGTATAATTTGCCTTCTGTGGTAAAGAAAAGGAGGAGGTTGATGAAACTCGTCAGAGACTTGATTTATATTGCCGTGGCTGATTCGACAGAGACGATCCAAGTTGTGTCTAAGGACTTGAAGGAGTTTCTGCGGTGTGATTCTGATTAAATCTCCAGTAGATTGAAGCAAATATCCAAGGTAGCTATATATGATGAATGCTTTAAGTCGTTGGCCAAGTTAAATTTTCTCAGACATCGATGATTGAGGTTATGAAAGGGTATAAACTGCAGTTTATGATGGATAAACAACAAGAACAACACAACAATAATAGTTAGTACGAATCTTGTTGATTGTTGATGTGTAAAGTATGGGGGTATAATAGTACACAGTCTTACCTTAACTAATAAAGAAACTGCTTCTAAATGACCCATATAAAAAGAGAGACATAAAGGGAGAGAGAGAATAATAAAAATAAATAAATAAATAAATAAATAAATAAAAACAAGTTGGTAATAATAAGAAGAAGAAGAAGAAGAAAAAGAATAAGAAAAAGAAGAGAATTAGTCATAATAATAATACTAATAATACTAATAATGCAAATATTAGTAGCAATAATAATAATAATAATAATAATAATAACAACAACAACAACAACAACAACAACAATACTAATAGTTCTAGTAGTAATAATAATAATAATAATAACTATTAAATCAAGCACAATCCTAAGAGGTAAGTACTACTTATTTAGAAGTTAGGCTAACTACAAGAGGAATTATAAGAATCTCTTTACAATGGATCTTTTATCTGAATCTTAGTATACCAAAGTTTTTTATTGTGACTCATGTTCTCGGTAAGTTTCAACATTTTCATATCACTTCTGACCACCTCCCTCTAATTTTTCTTAGGCCTCTATTTTTTTCTCTTATAGTCTTTAAATACGATTATCTCATATCTTCTCACTAGAGTGTTTATGTGTTTATTCTTAACATATCCAAACGACCTAAATCTTGTCCCTCTTAATTTGTCAATAATATTAGTTCCGTTCAATCTGTCTCTTACCATTATATTCATGATCTTATCTCTTCTAGTAAGGTTACATATTCAACGAAACATTCGCATTTCTGTCACTATTAACTTATGAGTATGTACTTGTTTGATGGGTCAATATTCTGCTTCATAAAGCATGATCGAGCTAATCGCTAGACTATAGAATTTACTTTTAAACTTGAATGGTATCTTTTTGTTACACAAAACTCTTGATGCACTTATCGATTTAAGCCATCTAACTTTGATCGAGTGAGCTACGTCTTCATCAATATCTCCGTTATTATATATTATAGGTCCAAATATTTAAAACTGTCTAAGATTGGAAAATGGCTCGTCAGATTCGGGTTTTGTCGATAAAGTAGAGAGGATGTTGTCTAATGCTGGATCTGGGTTCGTCTCTGTTGTCGTTGGTAGTTTTGCCAAGAACTTGGTTATGGGGTTTTATGCCGGTTATGTTTTGGGTTTTGTCGAGTTCGCTGGACTTGTCTCAATGGGTCAGGGTGGTTTCTGATGATCGGTGTAAGGAGCTTGTGGTCTGTAGACAAAAGTTCATGAACACTGCGATTAATGTTAATCTTGATAAGACAAAGAGGATTAACCATTGCTA
This sequence comes from Erythroxylum platyclados, assembly GCA_027563515.1. NCBI lineage: Eukaryota > Viridiplantae > Streptophyta > Magnoliopsida > Malpighiales > Erythroxylaceae > Erythroxylum > Erythroxylum platyclados. The sequence goes on from JAOQMM010000006.1 coordinate 5,887,712, forward strand.
TGATTTTATAAAAACATTCATGAACCAGTTTCAGGCCCGAGAGCAGACCAGGCTAGACTCAGGGCCTAATACAAAATATTTCGCTTTGCCAGATGAAATTCGTTGAACATTTGCATCAGATAGCAAGTCAAGAAGCAAGTGAAGAATGGAGGAGAAGGTAAACGAAAACCAGTCTGTGCTTTTGGCGTAAATCCCATACAAAGTAGAAAAAATAATGTTCTTTGCTGTGTGTCAAGGTTCAATTTACATGATGGAGTCATTCTCATTTTGTGGGAGTTATCTGATTAAATTGCGACATAAAGGACAAGCTTTTTGCATACAGAACAGAACCCGAAAATGTTTTTGCAAAGACATCACCAAGTTAATTGTTTAAGTTGTATTTGAATTTAAATAATAAAATAATAACATTCATGTTAGAAAATTTAAACAAAAGAATTAATTTTCTGGTCAAATAAAAGTTTTTTTAAACTTTTCTAAATGTTAGAAATTTCTTTGAAAGTTTTGAAATATTTGATTTTGATAAAATTCTTAATTTTTAGGACTACGAAACTAGTAAAAGTATGTCTTTATAATAATTAAGATATCTCAATATCTAAGCCGGAGATAAAATTAACTGTTTTTATTATTTTATTTTCTCTAATGTTATGAATATTTATTTATTTTTTATTTTATTTATTGAATAAATAAATACTTAAAAATTTAAGTAAATTCAGGCTGACATAAAAAGGTAATTTGATCAAAAAATTCGCTGACGTGTCAAGTAAGTCGTACAAAAAACTTGAAATATCTCACGAGTCACGACAAATTGTACCGCCCCGACAAGATGTTGGGCAGCTTGATTGTTGTAGAATAATAGGTATCTATTTGCCTCATTTACGCCTTTAATCATGATTCTGACAGTGATTAGCCGTATATTTTGTACCTTGCACCTGTGTTTCACGAGAAACCATCTTAGGGGAGAGGAGTGCGTCGTTTATTAATTTATTTTTAATAATATATAATATCTATTAAATACACGTTGATATTTATCTATTACTCAGTAAAAATTAAATTAAAGCTTAATAATTAATCATTTAATTAAAATTTTTAATATTTAGACATCGAATTAATCCAAAAAATTGAATACTTTTAAAATTAATTATTCCTTTATGAATCTTATCAATATTAAAAAATTAAGTGACTAATTAGTTTTATTTTTATGTTCTTTTATTTACATTTTTGTTTTTGTTTTTGATTTTAAATAAAATAAAATTCGGTTTAATTTTTAATATTAATTTAGTTATATTTTTATTAACAATAATAATTAAATATTACATAATAATTTATTTTAATATATTTATTAATAACTACTAATAGAAGGTATCTTAAATTTTATTCAAATAAATAATTTAATAAGTAAAAATATTTATAAATTAATATTTATCAATATATTTGAGATAATAAAACTAATTAAATTTGAAATTTATACATTTTAAGATATCTTAAACTTAAAAGTATATTTATTAAATTAAATTAATTTTATTTTTCAAAAAATAAATTTAAAGTAATTATAAAAATTAAAATAAAATAAATAATTTAATTATATTAATCATAAACTCTTATTAATAATTAATATTTAATAATTAAATATTATATATTTAATTAATGATACATCTTATAACGATAAAATAAAAGAATAAAAATCAGCTCTTATGATTTTTATGAATTTTAAAATTAAAATATATTAAAATTTAAAATTTAAAACTCAAAAAGAATTTTATTTAAAAATAAAATCAAAAATAAAAAATTGACGTGAAAATAAAGGACCTTAAATGTTCTATTATGAGTGAAACCTATTGCTAAACGTTCCAATATATACAGTATACAGACTGCATAATTCAAAGAAGTGGAATACCTTCCCATTTACGTGGAAAGCCAAATGGAAATTTTGTTGACACAAAAAATTTGGATAGATTTAGCAGTGCATCCTTAACTAACAAAGAGGCCGACAAAAAAAATGGGGTCTAGCAGTGTACTGTCGCTTGGCTTACATTAAAAACGTGCCCTCCTAGTAACAATAGTGATAATAATGCCAAAAGACGAGCTAGCTGTTGGGTCAACGGAGAAATGATTGATAGTATGAGTCTTGATGAAAGTGTCCACTTACTGGCGAAGCCATATGTTGATTTGATTGCCGGTTGGTCCACTATGTAGTGGCAAAGTTTTCTACTCATGAGTCCGTACCAGTTCTGTGATTGATTGGGAGTTAAAACTTCAGCCTTTGATCCTTCCTAAATCGCCTATAAATGGAAACAGATCTTCTGTTATCAATGATTGTGTACGCCACTGATTTACAAGCGATTGAGCCAGAATAGGCACTACTCTGGTTCTCTTATAAATTCTTAAAATTCTTGACTTGCTTGGCATTAAATTGGGTGAGTTCTAAAAAAAAAAAAGACGTGGGTGAGTTCTGTCATGGGTTCTTTAGGTTTAGTTGGGAAGCATCATGCCGTTTGCATCCCCTTTCCTGCTCAAGGCCACATAAACCCTATGCTCAAACTAGCCAAGCTCCTCCACCTCAGGGGATTTAATATCACTTTCGTCAACACAGAGTATAATCACAAACGCCTTATCAAGTCTAGAGGTTCAATCGCTCTCAGAGGCATCTCTTCATTTCAGTTTAGAACCATTCCTGATGGACTTCCTCCAACAGATTCTGATGCAACACAGGATATACCATCTCTTTGCGCTTCAACCACAAAGACCTGCCTGGCTCCTTTAAAAGAACTCCTTTGGGAGCTCAATGACACTTCTTCATCAGATGTTCCTCCTGTTACTTGTATAGTTTCAGATGGGGTCATGAGCTTCACACTCGATGCTGCACAGGAGTTGGGTATTCCGGAAGTTCTGTTTTGGACGACTAGTGCTTCTGGATTTCTGGCTTATGCTCACTACCACGACTTAGTTAATAAAGGGTACACACCGCTTAAAGGTTGCTTCTTACATCCCAATGCTTGCTACGTATTCCTGATTCCTAATTTCTCTCTTTTTCGGGAGGATAGGGGGAAGAGGTTGTCTTTGTTCTTTTTCATAATTATATGCTTGAAGTTACCTATATAGTTCAGAAAAGATACTGACTTTTATGTTTTTGTTATGTCTTTGATTCCCAGATGAGAGTTACTTGAGTAATGGCTATCTGGATACGGTCATAAAGTGGATTCCAGGCATGAAAAGTGTCCGTCTAAAGGATATTCCGAGTTTCATCAGAACCACAAATTCTAATGATTACATGGTGAAATTTATGCAAGCGGAGACTGAAAGAGCAAGAAAGGCTTCTGCTATTATTTTGAATACGTTCGACGCCTTAGAACATGAATCTTTAGCTGCACTTGGTTCAATGTACCCGCCCATCTACTCCATCGGCCCCCTTCATCTTCTCCAAAATCAGGTGAAAGATCACTATATAAAGTCGATTGGATCAAACTTATGGAAAGAAGATTCCGAGTGTCTTAAATGGCTGGATGCAAAAACTTCCTCCTCGGTGGTTTACGTGAATTTTGGAAGCATCACTGTGATGACAAGTGGTCAATTGATAGAATTTGCCTGGGGACTGGCCAATAGCAACCAAAGCTTTTTGTGGATCATTAGGCCTGACCTTGTTGTCGGTAACACAGCCATTTTACCATCAGAATTCATTACAGCGACTAAAGAAAGAGGGCTTTTGACAAGTTGGTGTCCTCAGGAACAAGTACTAAGCCACCCTTCCATTGGCGGATTCTTAACACACAGTGGCTGGAACTCTACGATCGAAAGTATCTCTGCAGGAGTCCCTATGATCTGTTGGCCCTTTTTCGCTGAGCAACAGACAAATTGTCGATACTCCTGTACGGAGTGGGGCATAGGCTTGGAGATAAATAGTGATGTTAAAAGAGATGAAGTTGAGAAGCTTGTGAGAGAATTAATGGATGGAGAGAAGGGCAAAGAAATGAAAAGGAAGGCTATGGAATGGAAGAAGATGGCAGAAGAGGCCACAACTTGCGCAAATGGTTCATCATACTTGAATTTGGACAAAATTATCAACGAGAGGCTTCTGTCTCGAAGACATTAGGCGCAGTTTCACCGGAGAAAGAGCTCACGATAGATTAAAAGTAAGAGTGAATTTCCTACAGCTACGCTTATTTAAATATTGGTTTAGCGAGCTTTGCTTTATTAACAGTCTTTGTTTATTTATTTTGTTGCTTTGTCCATTAGGACATTGGACTATCGTTTGAAAACGTGGGAGTTGTTTGCCGACAAAATCTCTCATCGTGTTTTACGATATAAATACATTGCAGCCTATGTAGTATGCTTGAAAACACGTACGGTGGAATTTTGTCGACCACAGCGCAGAGTGTCGTTTATCCGTTGAAAGTGATTGGAAATGATGGTGTGAGATTTACAGTCAACATCTTTTTTCTTGTTTATTTTACTTTTATATTTTTATATTTTATACTTAATTTAACGTAACATTAATAAATTGTATGACACTCACGTGTATAATAAGTTTGTTCGCGTCATGTTAGCACCTTTAGCCCTTTAACTTGATATTATTGGACTATTTTTATAAAAACTTAAAAGTTAGGATATTTTATTATCATATTCAAAATTAGGATCAATATTATAAAATTGAATGAATTTCATAACTTTTTGTAATTTATCCTTTTTTCTATGTGTACATATATCTATGAAGAATATATGATTTTTAAAGTATAAAAACTTAAAATGTAAAAATTTATTTCGTGAGAGTTAAATAGATTATTTACATTGATGGTTAATAAATATATAACGCCCATAGTATGAAGATAATTATTATTTTATCTTCAGTATAAAGGCAACTTAAATTTAATGAAAAGATCACAACCTATGGATTTGTTTCCTTTTTCTTTATGGAGTTTTGAGCTTAAAAACTAATAGGAAAGAGATGTTTGTTAGTTTATGCTCTACTGTCGATCTGGCTTATTGTAGCATAGTAACATAACTGCTTAAATGCATACTTTATATTATACATATTCAAATGTATACGATAAAATTTATGAGATAAATGTATATTGCAAATGATATTAAAATAAGATCATAATTAAGATATTCATATATTTATATAATATACCTAAATTATTTATAGTCATTGTTCTACAAAGATTGAAGATTAATAAAACTTAAAAAGACTAGTATATTATATTTTTTCCTTAAAAATTTTCATTGTGATGAATATATAAGTAATCCTTTGATTTGAGATCTCTAAAGTATTTCATATAGGAATTGTCATGTTTTTATACTACTTATAGACTATTCTAGTTAAGAGTAGCTTAATCAATAGTCATTGGATATATCATGAATTATATAAAGGTAGTTGAATGGTTAATATAGGATTCATTACCCTAAAGTGATTAGGAAGAATATTTCATTGTTCTTGATTAGTATTGATTCAAGAAATCTTTGGTCAATGTGAAATGACACTTTATAAAATAGTTTACAAATGTCATTAATAGAATCAGTTACTAATGTTGGAGAATTAATAGGATTAGACTTGGATAGAGTAAATGTTAATTCCATCCTCTATTTTTGGAGCATTGTATAATGAAATGATTGAATTATACAAAAAAATCATCCATGGAAAGGTTGATCAAAGAAATGTTTTGATCATCCCTATTGCTGGGATTGGAGGGTTAGGGAAGACCACACTTGCCCAATTTGTGTACAATGATGAGAGGGTCTAAAATCATTTTGAGTTGAAATTGTGGGTTTGTGTCTCTGATCCTTTTGATGTCAAACTTGTCATAGAAAAGATTCTAAAATCATTGACTGATAGGAACCAAGAAAATCTGGAGTTAGATCAGTTGCA
>JAOQMM010000006.1:5930720-5945539 GCA_027563515.1 Erythroxylum platyclados
TCAGGACTGGGATTGGCCACTTGGCGAATCCTCAAGATTCCAACTGCACAGTGACTGGTTATCTTTTGCAGCCACTGTGAGTCGAACCCCAGACGTGAGGGATAATTAGCTGGCTCTGATACCACTGAGCTACCCAAAACTCGAGTTGAAGGTAACGGCGATACAGACTACTTATTTACCCCCTCGCCGAACGGGTTAGGTGTGTAAGGTTACCTACTTGGACATTATTGTCCCTTGCATTTACTTTATGCCCCTTGCTTCGTCTATAAAAGTAGCCCAACGGGCTTGTGTCGTTTATCCTTCTGGACTCCTTTTAAGTGGTCAATTGTTTTAAAGGATTTTCCTTTTTTTATTAGTGTATCCATTTGCTTCCCATATACAAATAAATGCACTCAAGTACTTAATTTCATTTAGTTGCCAACCGGTGAAGAGTTACAAGACAAGAGCGTAGAGATTGGCAAATGCCAAATTTTCTGTTCTAAGGGTCAATCAAGCCCCAAGTTACTTGATTTCACGTCACCCATGGTTTTTGTTGCCTATACAGTTAAACAGATATGTTATCGTGCCAACTTTAACCTAAGTCTTCTTTTTGAAATTTGGAGCGTCAAAACCATAACTACCCTAAATTTGCTTTTTTATCTTTTTTTTGTTTTGGTAAAACCTTAATAGCAAAAAATTACACAAATATAAGCGACAAAAAAGCCAAAATAATACCCATAATAGCGCTTTTCAGGAAATGTAATTGTTTTCCGACTATTGTCAGTGTGACGTTATCATGATTCTGTATCTCTATATGTGACACCCTCGCGACCCTACTTTAAAAATTTTTCTCATTATTACTCTGTTTTTACGTATTGCAAATATGATGGAAATAAATAATAGGAACAAATAATTTAAACTCTTTTTATCGATTTGTTTTTAAAGAACAGGATTGTATGGAATGTAACTTTCTTCGATAAAATAAAACGAAAAATAATAAAATACACGTGTGAGCTACCGGCGACAATAGATCCATGACAAGTGGTGGAGGTAGGACCTATTTATGACTTCTGCCTCCACTGAAGTTTTGGGCTGAGAAGGGAACTCCAACTTCTGAGTCTGTGGTGGACACAAATACACACCTACCTCACATGAAGCGTATTCCTTTTCTTTTCTATTTGGCCTTCCAATTCAATTTCAACCCATGTGTCTAAATTTATCATATTACTGTAACTTTGTACGACTATCGAGTCAAATGGGTAATCATGTTGCGTGAGCTCGATTCAAGATATGTGGGGGAGTATTTATTACGTACTTATTTCATGATTACCACATTAATTATTCATTTAATTGCTGTCGGTTCTCATTTCAACTGAAGTTTTAAAATTGAAAGGGTAAGAGTGAAGTTAGTATTATTAACTAGCAATCCATTTTCAGGTCTGCATGTGCCTATAAAAGCTCATGAACAAAAGATAACAGTTAAAGGGAAACTAATAAATACCATATGCCAAAAAGCTAGCAAGAGTAGCAAAATAACCTTAAAGCTTAAAGAAGGAGAATAAATAGCGATAGTGGAGGGGCAAATATGAAATAACCCCACAACGGCAGCTTTCATATTCATGGTTTATTCCCTTAAGGCACTGCCACATATCATATCATATCATATCATGCAAAATGAATTTCAATTATAGCGGACGCAACGCCCAGCAATAACCATGGCCTGGCAATGTGGAGGTCCTTTTCTGAAATGGATTGCATTTTTTGATTGTATGATCCGGTGATGATGACTTAGGCCATCGTTCTGTCAGGATTCCTGCAAACAAATTTCGCAGCTTCCATACTCTCTAGCTAATCTAATTTACCAAAACAAATTTTCCCAATCTTTTTGTATGCTTCGAAATTAAGATCACCTTTTAATATATGTTATAGGAAGTCACAAGAATATGTTTTATTTGATAAATAGACCTCACAATAATACAAGATGAAACATAAATAAAATGTTCAAGTGACTCAAGATTAAAATTAATTGAACAAGAAGTTAGTTAAAATTACAAAAAGCTTCAATTCCAGGTCTTCCACACTCAAATTATACATTAACGTTGAGTGATGATGACATATAATCTGAAGATCGTAGGGCTAGGAAATTATTACGACTGGAACCCTCTGAAAACAATAATCATCAAGACACTGATGTGTGACATACTGCGAACATAGACGGTAGCCTCAGGGTCTCAATCAAGACACTTAAAGCGATATTCCTAGTAGGCCTAAGCCTAGGTTACTGTTTTAACTTGTACCCTTGGTTGCAATTCTCATTCCAGTCAGACTAGGGTTGAGGGCAGACGACTCTTGCCTTATAGATTTGTCCGGTATGCATAGGACCTCCAAATTTTTTGAAGATTCATCATTTTTATCTTATATCTTATAAGGTCCTGTTTGGCAATCAGCGGATTGCAATAACTGTTAGCTGATTATATCAACGGTTAGCTAACAACGGATTAATATACCTGATTTGACCAGCAGATAATACTAGCTATTTATTTAAAGATGTTTGGTAAAATTAACTGTTTAGTATTAACTGTTTATGTGTAAAATGACTTATGAGAGCATAACGTATTCTAAAGAATGGATTAGATTTCATAGGGATATATATGAATTACTAATTTATAATGCATGTTTATGCTAAATATGGTTTTATGCATTATTAAAAACATGATTCAAGAACATCTAAAAACATTACATCTAATTATCCGTTAATAACTATTGGATATGACTATATTATTTTTTATTAAATTATCCATTTTCTAATGTCTTTAATTCGTTTCCATTCATTAACTCAAAATACAAATTTTTATCTTTATCTTTATCTTTTATCTTTATCTTTATCTTGTAATAAAATTTTTGGACACAATTATCTTTTTATCCCATAATTTTCAGCCTCTATTTGAAAACGCTCCTATGAGTAGCGTTTTCAAAAACAGCGGATTGGGTTTAATCCGCCGACTCAATCCGCTGTTTACTAAACAAAATAATTAGCTGTTTGATATAGTTAAACAACTAATTTTCTCCAAAACGCTAAAAAATGGCTGAAACGCTATTTACCAAAAGAGGCGATTATGTCATAACTGAGACCACGTATACATAAAATAGGGAAAAGAAATCAATGCCACTTACAGCTTTAGAGTGATGTCATACGATAAAAGGAGAGATCTTATCCATCACTAGTGTGTGTGTGAACTTCTTGTCCACCATCTGTCCCAAGATTTAGAGCACATATCAATTTTTACTTATTTCAAAGTCTACAAGCACTAGATGATAACAAGGTGCTCACAACATTATCCGTTCTCGTGACTAAACTTTAGTCACCTGAAACTTCAATCGTCGTCGAGAACAAATAAAAAATAAAAAGAAAGAATCTGTCCTATCCATTCAATTCCGCGTTTACTCCACCGCCAGCCCACGACGAAAACAAAAGGCCAATCGTCTGCAACGCGGCACACACAGACTGCCTCCGTGCGCTCGGCCCACCGACATGTAAAACGCGGCAGGGTGGACCCCACTTGTTTAGAAAAATTATATTCATGGCATGAAAATGTTGACTCTCGTTCGTTGCCGCGTGCCATTGTGAGCTTTTTCGCGGTACATAAGTTCATTGTGAGTGGGTCCATGACATGGATATCAGCCAGACATCATGGTTGGGCTCAATAGGACGAGGAGCAGAGGAACATTACCATTAAAACTAAAAAGGAAAAGTTGGATAGTACGATTGCTAAAGAACAGGAAAATTTTCTCAGATTCTAGTAAGTGTAAATCAAATATGATTCCCATCTGACCTTCAAAATAGGAGTTCCATCTCTACTTGTCTCTTTATTTTCATTCTTATTCTAGACCCTCTAATTTACCATATTTACATAATTTCAATCTTAAATCATTAAAGCATTCTCATCTATCTTATCATCTTTAATTGGGGTTGAAGAAAACACCAACAGTATTACTACTAATACTTTCAACTCACCCACCATCCTCGTCCCATTCTTTAAATTAATCCTCCTATATTTGGTTTAGTTAATGTATGTAACTACTTCACATTTAAGATAAAACCCTTCCCACTGCCAAGCTACAAGATCTGGAAGAAGTCATTAGTTACTATTACTTTCTTTAACAAGCCCGAGGTATGGCTCAAGCAATGCATAGAAAGTTGATTACGGGCATTAAATGCAAGTGTGAAGCTGTAAGAAACGTCTAATGGAAAACGTTAATCAAATGTATACGTATGTGGGTGGTGGTGGGTAATTTCCGGCAAATCCCATCGAAAGTCAAACGGAAACAAGCACAACCTTTTCCTTGTTTATAATAAATGTGTGTGATTGGAGGGTCTTTTGTCTTTTTCCCTCCCTCCCTCGGATCTACACCATCTCCATTGTAAATTGCATTTTCTTATAATTCTAGTCAATATTAATTAAAATGCCAAGATGCCACCTTTTTTCTACTGCAACACTTAGTGTATAAACATGATACCAAGATGAAGAACATAATATAAACAAGATTCAGGATGGTGGTGGAAATTGACTACTAGTGAATTTATTAATTCATCAACTTTCTCTGACTCATATTAGAATAATGAAAGAGAGTTTAATTACATAATTACAGTGTGAGTTGTAGGCAAGAGCTAGTTGAATTGATCTGTGTGTACAGTGTTGACTGGAGACTAGAGAGTAGAAAGTGAATGCCTACATTTTATTATTCCTCCCATATTTCAAAGAAAATACTATATAAAAGGGGCTGTATCCAGAGTTCACGAGAGCTCTACCTTGATTGGATCCGTACAAAATTCCTTCTCTCTCTTTAAGCGTAATCGGGGAAATTTGTGAGGTACGAGAGAGACGAAAAAACAGCCATTGAAGCTTGAGGTAGACACCTTTGAACAAAAAACTGTTGTTTGCTGCGGGTTTATAACCAGACAGTCATCAAAGTTTATTTTTTTTTGTGGGTTTTTATTGAGTCTAATTCTTTGCCCTGTATTTCTCATCAAGAATCACTCTGTGCCATTCAAAGGTAGCGTCTTGCTCTTTTGCTCTTTCATTCTTTGGACTTCTTCACTTCTCACTCTCTTTTGCTTCATTTGATTGGATTCCAAAGACGATTCTGGTTTACTGATGTACATGTAATCTTGCTCTTTTTCTTTTGTTTTTAGCCTTAGGTACTAAATTAAACTGAATTTTACTGTAAGTGAGCTCTTTTCTCAGTCAAGCATCTGACGTGTCAGAAATGTGTCTGCTTTTCTGGCCGTTTTACGTTTTCTGAATCGGAATTTCCTTTCTTTTGCCCTCTTTCGGAGTTCAATTTTCAATTTGGCATTTGTAGAAGTCTGTTCTTTTATAAACTTATTTGTGTTTGTGGATCTAGTATCATTGCTCGGGTATTGATCTTCCACCAACGTTCCATTGTTGTCTTTCTTCGTAATAGTAGCTCGTTTAAGCTCCTTTCGGGAGTAAAATACTGTCGGTTTTGACACAATGTTTATGCTTTAACTTTGTCTCTTATCTGGGATACGATTTATGAGTAAAGAGCATCTGGTTGTCTCCTGTTTTCCGAAGTTTAAGGTTTAATTTCTTTCACGAAAATTTGTTTGTTTGTCTTGTTTTAACACTTTTTGATCGAGTATATGGAGTTTGTTTTCTCAGACATGAATTTATAGTTGTTATTCATTCAGGTAAGAAAATGTCAAGGCCTCTGCATCGAGGCGTATCAGGGCTGCGGATCTCTGGGAACAGTCGTGATTTATGGGAATCGCAAAATAAATACAAATCGGAAAAAGCGGATTTGGAAAGGACTCGTTCTTCTGATCATAGTTATCTTGCTTTCAAATTGCCTTTTAGTCTACTATTTTCTGATAATACAACACCTTCCAAGTATAGTGTTAATGAAAACGGCTTTGCGTACGACACATTCAACACAGGGACTGCAAGAAGTCGACACAAATTGGCGTTGCTGCTCCTGAGGTTTAGTTTGGTTCTGATTATAATTCTTGCTTTAACTGGGTCTTTTTGGTGGACTATTTCGATATCAAGCTTGTCAAGAGGTCAAATAGTACATAACTATAGACGACTCCAAGAACAACTTGTTTCTGACCTTTGGGATATTGGCGAGTTGTCTCTTGGTTCCTCAAGGTTGAAAGAGGTGGAATTCTGCTCGGAGGAGTCTGAAAATTATGTTCCATGCTTCAATGTTTCAGAGAATCTTGCTTTAGGCAGTCCTGATATTAATGAAAGTGACCGTCACTGTGACCAAGGAACGAGCCAAAGTTGTCTTGTGCTACCACCAGTAAATTATAAGATTCCTCTTAGATGGCCTACAGGAAGAGATGTCATCTGGGTTTCAAATGTTAAAATCACTGCACAGGAGGTGCTTTCCTCTGGTAGTTTGACCAAGAGGTGACAAACTGTTAAATCCCCTTTGGAAACTTTATGGAGGTTTCAGTACTATTTTCAACTCATATTTCCCTCTTTCTAATGCCAGGATGATGATGCTGGATGAAGAGCAAATTTCTTTTCGTTCAGCCTCTATAATGTTTGATGGTGTTGAAGACTACTCACATCAAATTGCTGAAATGATTGGCCTACGGAATGAATCCAATTTCATACAAGCTGGGGTGAGTTCCAACCATTATATAAAGACATCCAACGTATGCAAGAACTGTGTTCCTTTTTCCGGTTGAAAGTGAAACGTAAAGGATTTCTTTTATTTGGATTTTCCAAATCTGCCTACCTCAGCTTTAAGCAAAAGGGAAAAGAGAACACTAGTATTCCTTCTCCCTAGTCATGTCCTTTGAAGTGCTGGCATAGGAATCCTATTTCATTCATTTGCTGCGATCTTGTGAATGTATTTGTAAATGGTTTTTCTATTCCTGAACTTAATGACGGTATATTAGCTTACATGGACTTATGTGCGTATATTTGTTCTGCTTTATTCTGTTATGTCCTCTGTAATATTGAGCAAGCCCTAGATTTTGAGGTTTGATACTTCAACTAGATCACTTGTCTGACTTGCTTGTTCCATTTGAAATAGTTCTTGATAATTACAGCTTTATTTACTAATTTATGCAGGTCAGAACCATTTTGGATATAGGATGTGGCTATGGCAGCTTTGGCGCACATCTGTTTTCAAAACAGCTTTTAACTATGTGCATTGCAAATTATGAAGCTTCAGGGAGCCAAGTTCAGCTTACTCTTGAAAGAGGGCTTCCTGCAATGATTGGTTCTTTTACTTCCAAGCAGTTACCTTATCCTTCTCTATCCTTTGATATGTTGCATTGTTCACGATGCGGCATTGATTGGGACAAAAAAGGTACCGGTTCTTGATTATTGATCACATATCAAAATTAAAGGTTGACAGAGAGAGAAGCTAGTATTCTGTTATGTGAATATTCGCTAGATTCCCACACATCCTTTTGTTGCTTTTGTTTGATTTTTTCTAGTTTTTATTTTTGTCAAATAATTGATCATTTATTGATGTGATACAGATGGCGTTTACTTGATTGAAGTTGATAGAGTTTTAAAACCGGGTGGATACTTTGTCTGGACTTCACCAATTACTAATGCTCGTAACAAAGAGAACCAGAAAAGATGGAACTTTTTTCGAGATTTTGCTGAAAGTCTCTGTTGGGAGATGTTATCTCAACAAGATGAAACTGTAGTATGGAAAAAGACTAGTAAAAAGAATTGCTATAGCTCAAGGTACCTGGAAAAACAACCTTCTTATATTCATGATATTGTGATTTATGGTTTTACTTAATGTATAGTACCTTTTTTAGATACCTGTTCCTATATCCTGTGGTTCTTAACAAAAACTGTTTTTTGTCTCTAGGAAGTCTGGTTCAGGCCCTTCACTCTGCAGCAGAGGCCATGATATTGAATCTCCTTATTATCGACCACTAGAAGCATGTATAGCTGGAACACACAGTCGCCGCTGGATTCCAATTGAAGAGAGGAGAACCTGGCCTTCTAGGTCACACTTGAACAATAATGAGATTGCTATTTATGGTAATGTACTTTCTGTACATTGTTTCTTAACCCCATTTTGATAGAAAATTTTATTTACCTTGAAGCTGTGGTTATTTTAATTTCTCAGGTTTGCATCCAGAAGAGCTCATGGAGGATGCTGACAACTGGAAAGCAGCTGCGACTAACTATTGGTCTCTTCTTTCTCCATTGATATTCTCGGACCATCCAAAGAGACCTGGTGAAGAGGATCCTTCTCCACCTTATAACATGCTAAGAAATGTGTTAGACATGAATGCTCATCTTGGTGGTTTTAACTCTGCACTGCTGGAAGCTGGCAAGTCTGTTTGGGTTATGAATGTGGTCCCAACAAATGGACCTAATCATCTCCCCTTGATACTTGATAGGGGCTTTGTTGGCGTGTTGCATGATTGGTACGTTTTAAACGTCCTCCCATTCTTTCTATTTTGCTTCTGTTGGTTATGTTAACGTCTGGGTAGATATTTCTGTGTTTAAAATTGAAAAGTGGATTAATCGGAAACAATTAACAATTGATTGTTCTGGTGATTAGAAAGTTTACTAGGCTATAATTTTCAGATTCTCCTATATTATTGTGTGGCTAATATAACATCTGGTTCTAAGATTTGGACCCTTTTTTGTTCGAGTTGCTCATGGAAAGTATATTTCCATCAACTAATAATCCTGTTAGATGTAGTCCAGATGCCGAACTTGGCTTGCCATTCACAATTCTGATTTTGATGCTATGGTGACTGTCAATAGACATATGCTGCAGAGCATATTGTCAAGCATAAAAGTTCCACACAGGGTAACTTTCTTGGGGTCGGGATTATGCAAAAAAGGATTCATGGTTGAATCATTTATTGATACACATATTGATGCGAACCCACCTGTAATTGTACTCATATCACATAGGAGTTCCGTTAACCAGTTTATTCCTTAATTATACTATTATCTATTTTGCTTTCTTATTGATCAGAAGAATAGTTAGATTTTCAGGTGCGAAGCATTCCCAACATATCCAAGAACTTATGATTTGGTGCATATGCAAGGATTACTATCCCTTGAAACTGGTCAGCATCGTAGATGCACTTCACTGGATATATTCATCGAGATTGATCGGTTACTTCGACCGGAGGTACCTGAGTTAAAAGTCCTTTTTAACATTCTTAATGTCTCTTATGCTTCTCGTTGCTAATGTTGGAGAAGTTGAGTTATGATCCATATATAACCATGTAAGAATATTTGAATGCCATTAACTGTCTGCTGTGATGCATAGCCGAGTTGCAGTAGTATCTGAGCTTCTACCATATCTATCTGGTAGATTTGCATTCATGATGCTACTGGTGGGTGGATATTAATGATTCTTTTGAGTGTTTAAATATCCTGCAGATTAAGGCCTACAAAAAGTTACATAAATTCTATGAAGAGCCTTTTTAAGTAGGGTTACATTTGAGAAAACATTGCTGTCAGGATGGTGCTGGGCTTTGTCTAAATGGTGCTTTTGCATTAAAAAAAGTTTATACTTCCGTTATTAAAATTCATTGAAGTTAAAACTAAATAGTATTAAATTTAACCAGTTTCTTTTGATTTTGTCATTAAGTTCACCTTCTAACCAGCCCTCTTCAATCATCTAGTAGAATTAAGTTTTTCATTTGTCTTCCGATCCCCATGTTCCTTTTTCCATGTTCACCAAACCATTTATTTTGATGCAGGCATGTGTGCGTGCACATAATCTACTATTGTGATGAAGCTGAGTAGGTGTTTGTTGCGTTATAAACCATTATCTGTAGAGTCATCTTACCATTAGGTTTTGACAATTAGCAGAAGCCTATCAAAATTGTCTACGACAGTCACCGGATTATATTTTTCACATTCATAAATGACACCTGAATCAACTTTGATTTCTTTCTATTGGCAGTACAGTTTAGCTTAGAAGAAGTTGAAAGTGAAGCTAACAAATCTGAGGAAAATTTTTTGTAGCATCTTTTTCCTGTATTGAAACCATCTTTACATATGTCTGAACATGGAGTGGTAAGATACTTGTACTTTGTGTTTACTGACGATATTGGTGTTCGGTGCAGGGCTGGGTAATAATTCGCGACACCTTACCGCTTATTGAATCAGCAAGAGCTCTAACAGCACGTTTTAAGTGGGAAGCTCGAGTTATAGACATTGATAGCAACAGTGACGAAAGACTTCTTATCTGTCAAAAACCTTTCCTCAAGAAACAGGCAAGCTGATTGCAATTTTTTTCGAAGTAGTAGCCCAAGAAGTTGGATCGTGTTTATTCATATTCATTTTGTTCAAGTTAATGAATGTTTATAAAGCTCAGCCATAGCATTAAAGAGTGTGAACAGAAAGAAGAAAGCAGAGAACAGACAACAGGGAACAGGGAACACAGTGTATCCTGGTGGAACCAACCACCGAGACTTCCAAAGCCGTAAGGCTTTCAGAGGTTCATGTAATTACTCAGGTCGAGGCAGGGAGTATGGAAGAATATAGAATTAAATTTATTAAGAGTTTTTAGTTTCATTTTACTGTCGAGTTATAATTGTGCAACCATAAGTAATATTGTGAAGCTGATTACAGAATAAGCAGGTTCCTGTTTCATTAATTATATTGAATTGTTTCTACTAACTAATCTACTGAAATTCAACGGTTTATTACTGTAGTCGCAACGATAATGAAAATTCTAGTAAAAATTCAATGGCATGAGCCTTGTTCTGGTGTTGTTATACTTTAACAGGATTCTTCGTCTTCACCTCATGAGCTAGTTCTATTTAATCAAACGGTTGCCCCCACTGACTTTCCAGTAGCTTGCATTGATGTACCAGTTTCCGTTATGCTCATAGCGTCCTGAAACTAAACTAAGGAAACCATTGTTTTCCGATGATACCAAATACGAGTGGGAATAAAAAGTAGTTATGTCCCTTTGATATTCTCTAATGTCTCTCTTTCTTATTGCTCGATTTCATGCATCTTTTAACGTGCCCATACAAGAGGACAGAGATGGCACTCACGTTGCTAAAGCCTGAATTCTACTAGAATCGATCAAAACATATCCAAATTAGTTTCGAGGAAGATATTATTTCATATTATCTCTTTTGTTTTGAATTTATTTTGGTGCTTAAATATTAAAATTAATACTTGTGTTGTTTTATAATCACAAATTTTGGATAAAGTGAAGAGATTGTTGTAATGGATAAGACTCATTACTTAAAGAGTTGGAGTTTAACTAGTAAAGTTCTTTCTATCCCTAGGAATTTGAATTTGAATTTATTTTAGATATACATTTTTGCGAGGTAGAACTAGATTATGATTAGATCAAAAATTCTTACAAAAGGGACGTTCCTCACAACAGAAAAAACAGTCCTCTTCTTCCTTTTTTCTCAATTCTTGGTCTTTCTTCTATTTTTGTTATTGGAGCAAAAGTCATGTGTGGCTAAACTAAGTTAATCTGATTAAAGAGGATTCGATATTCTAGTTGTAACCTTATGAGGTTTTATGTTCTAAACTTTTTATTCATGTTTTAATTCAAGTATTTCTTATTTTGAGTTCTTATATTTCATGAATAATTAATATTTATTAATTTGAAAATTTAATTTAATGTTGTTTATTTTATCGCTACCAATGAATTCAATGATTCGTAATTGTCATAAAGGATTGGTACAAATAACAGATAGTTTATTTATGAAATTGCATATTTAACTTATGATAAACAAGAAAACTAAATTAAATAGTTGCAGTTATCTCAATTATTTAATTTAGGGTTTAGTCTTTTTCACTAAGCATATTGCTATCATTTATTTGATATAGAATGTTATCACAACCAGTCAATGAATGGTAAGTTTTTGCTTAGATGCTAGGTTTGAACCAATTAATTTAGAAAAATTTGAGATTTATTACAGCTATCCTAATATGTTTCAGACTAAGTGCTTAAATTGCGACACTTGTTCTTTTTAGACTAATGATCAATGTTACAATTAGATGAGATCTTTCCCTTGAATCAGAATTACGTATTCTTGAATTTATTCCTTTTATATTTAGTTAATTTATTTTGATTCCTTGTTAATTTTAATTAATTAATTAATTAATCCAAAACCCCCCATTTTATTTATTACTTGATATTAAGAAACTAATGTTTAGTTTTCTAAGGATTCGACCTAGTTCCACGACTACTACAAGAAGTTTGGTGAATCAAAATTATTTTAGGGGCTTCGACAACCTGACCAAAATTGGCGTCGTTGCTGAGGAACTACTTTAGTTTCTTAGTTTTGTTATGTTATTTTACAATTACTGTTAATCCCTTATCTTGTATGACTCGTGCTTTTCAAACAGGTAAATTACAATATGATCTAAAAATTGAGAAGACAACACATCGTTTGAGAAAAGAGACTAAGCAAGGAAGCGATCATTCACCTTCATACATGAAAGTTGAAGTAGATCTAACAATTGGCGTAGACTCTAATTTTCAAGAAGCGGTAAAAAAGGTGACAAATCTTAACCTTAGAATGTTGAAGGAGTTAGCGGCACCGAATTTAAATCAATAACCCTTATGTATATAATTTCCAAATTTTGAGGTAGATTTCGAATTGAAGCTTGGTTTGATTCACTTACTGCCTATGTTTTATAGTCTTATAGGCGAAAATCCACATAAACACTTGAATGAATTTCATGTTGTCTGCTTTAGAATGAAACCATAAGGGGTAACAAAATAACAAATTAATCTCAGCGCCTTTCTATTCACATTGAAAGATGAGGAAAAGGATTGACTATATTATCTTCCACCTGGCTTAATGACAACATGGAATGAGATGAAAAGAACGTTTTGGAAAAGTTCTTTCCTGCATTAAGAGTAGCGATTATCATAAAGGAGTTATGTAGGATAAGACAAATTACTAGAGAAACATTAAGAAGTTACATATCAGCTTTCCACATCATCAAATTCCCGATCAATTTTTGATTTAGTACTTTTATGAAGGACTATTGCTAATGGATCGGATTATGATTGATGCAACTAGTGGAGGAGCTTTGGTAAACAAGACACGTGAGGCAATCGGACAATTTATATCAATTATGACTGAAAATTCTCAACAGTTTAGGACAAGGATGGATAGAGCTGTTAAGTTTGTGAATGAGGTAAGTAACATGCACTTTAAGGATACAATTTTAGATTTAACCACTCTAGTTCGTCAAATGCTTGTAGGTCAATTGCAATTGGCAAGAGTGTGTGGGATATGCTCATTCTCTGGACATCCTACGTATATGTGCCCTACATTGCAACCAGACTCTCTTTAAGAAGCTAACGTAAAAGGAGACTTTCTTGGTCAACCTCAATGAAAATATGACTCATATTTCAATCATTACAATTTAGGATGGAGGGATCATCCAAACTTGAGTTTACGGAAATCAACGAGGGCAATAATGATATCAACCTTACAATTGAAAACAACCTCAAGCCCCTGCATATGCTCAACCCCAATCTTCAAATTCAGGTATGTCTTTAGATGAAATTGTTAAGGCACTTGCTAATAATACTTAACAATTTAAACAGGAAACAAGGACAAGCCTTCAAAACTTAGGAAATTAGATCACTCAATTAGCCACTTTTGTAAGTAAATTGGAATCGCAAGTATCCAAAAAGTTACCCTCCCAAACAGTGGTGAATCCTAAGGAGAATGTGAGTGCAATGACTTTGAGAAGTGGTAAGGAAATTCAATCTTGAACTTCTTTACCAATGGAGGTAGAAAAGCACAGATGATGTAGAAAAGAAGGAAGAACTTCCAACTTAAAAATCAATAAAGGTAAAAAATGATTCATCTTCATTTATATCAATTAATGCAATTGTACCTTCTTTTCCTAGCAGGTTGGCTAAATCAAAAGAAGATGAACATGTAAGAGAGATCCTAAAAAACTTTAAAAAGGTGCAAATCAATATACTGCTTCTGGAAGCCATCAAGCAGATTCTGAAATATGTCAAGTTTTTGAAAGAGCTGTGCACAAATAACAGGAAGTTAAAGGACAAGGAGAGAATAATTTAAGTAAGAATGTATCAGCTGTGATAAATAAAAAATTATCAAAAATGCAAAGATCCAGGTATGTTTACACTTTCGTATGTTATCGGTAACAAGAAAATTGAACGTGTCATGTTAGACTTAGGTGCATTTATTAATGTCATTCCATACTTAATTTACTGAGCTTTAAATTTGAATTCTTTGCAAGAAACTAATGTGATTATTCAACTAGTTGATCCTTCGTATATACATCCTATTGGAGTTATTGAGGATGTTTTAATCCAAGTTCATGGTTTGGTATTTCTAGTGGATTTTTACATATTGAAAATGGATAGAGATAGTGTTAAACATTCAACTTCGATTTTATTGGGTAAGCTATGAAGACGACCAAGATAAAAATTGATGTGGATGAGAGTACTCTTTCAGTAGAGTTTGATGGAGAGATAGTAAAGTTCAACATTTTTGAAGCAATGAATACCCTAATGATTTCCAATCTATCTATCATATAGACATTATGGATTCATTTGTGCAGGATATGTTTAATGAAGAAAATATTAAGGATGAGTTGGAGTGTCAGGCCAAATCAGAAGTGAATGAGCAAATTGATAAAACTTGTGAAGTTGTAGAATCGATATCAATAATGGTAATAGATTCAGACACTTTGAATGGTGAACTTATTATACATCACAAGAAAATGTTAATTTCTATTTTGCAGGCTCCGAAGATAAAATTGAAGGTGTTACCTGATCGCCTAATGTATGTCTATTTAAGTGATGGAAAGTCATTACCTACAATCATTTCAAAA
>JAOQMM010000006.1:5947785-5962505 GCA_027563515.1 Erythroxylum platyclados
ATTGTAAGTTTAAACCTCTTCTTCATTCGACTTCTCTTCTACCATAGGAGTGTCTTCATCTACTTCATCATTCGTTGTTGGGTTTATAATCCTTCTTTCAAACTCCACTTATTTCGGAGCACTCTCCACCTACTGTAGAGTACCATCAGACTGCCGCCCACCTTCAGTTATCACCTTTTTCACAATAGTAGACTCATCAAAGGTGATATCTCTCCTAAAGATTATTTTCCTCATCTCTGGACACCAAAGACGATACCCTTTCACACCATAAGTGACTTCCATGAAAATTGCTTTCTTTGCTTTTGGATCCAATTTTGATTCCTTAACATAGTAGTATGCAGTGAAACTAAACACACGTAAGGAATCATAATCTGTAGCAGGTTTTCCAGACCAGACTTCCAAAGGTGTCTTGCCACCGATAGCAGATGATGGTAAGCGATTTATGAGGTGACTTACATATGATACAGCCTCAGCCCAAAACTATTTGCCTAACCCAACATTGGACAATAGATACCAAACTTTCTCCAGCAATGTCTGATTTATATGCTCTGCCACCCCATTTTGTTATGGTGTATCCCTGACTGTGAAGTGACGTATAATTCCTTCTTCTTCGCAGACTTTCATAAATGGATCACTTTTATACTCTCCTCCATTATCTGTCTGGAGTTGTTTGATCCTTTTATTTGTTTGAGTCTCCACCATTTTCTTCGAATTGAGGAAGAATCCCAACACTTCATCCTTGGTATTCATAGTATACACCCATACTCTCCGGAAAAAATTATCAACAAAGGTCACATAATAGTGTTTTCCTCCCATAGAAGCTGTTTTAGAAGGTCCCAACACATTAGAATGAACATAATCCAAAATACCCTTCGTATCATAAATTACAGCTCTGAATTTCACTCTTGTCTGCTTCCTTTTGACACAATGCTCACGAAAGTCTAATTTACAAACCCGAACTCCTTTCAACAATCCTTGATTTAGTAAAATCTTCAAGGATTTTTCACCTGCATGTCCCAAGCGCATATGTCACAACCTAGCTGCTTTTAGCTCTTGATCATCATTAGAAGCTACTGTTGTTGTTCCAATAACTGCATTTCTTTGGTAGTAATACAAGTTATTATTCCTTTGAATTCCTTTTATCACCACAAGTGCACCAGAGATGATTTTCATTACTCTATTTGCTACATTCACAGTGTAGTCCTTTGATTCTAGGACTCCCATAGAAATGAGATTCTTCGTTAAACTTGGCATGTATCTGACATTTGTTAGAGTCCTGGTTGTTCCATCATGATTCCTCAAGCGAATTGAACCAATCCCATTTGTAGTGCAGGGATTGTCATTTGCTGTGTAAACAACTCCATCTTCTAGCTCTCTAAAATCAGAGAACCAATCCTGATTGAGACATATATGATTGCTACAACCTGAATCTAATAACCATGGACTAGAAGAACTTATTGAGAATGTAAAAACTAATGAAAGATCTGAGTCTGCATCATTACACTCAGCAACATTCGAATCTTTAATAGCCTTTCCCTTATCAGGTTTGCTTTTATTCTTTAGCTTTGGACAATCCTTTTTCCAGTTCCCAATCTCTCGACAAAAAGCACATTCATCCTTATGTGGTCTAAATTTTGACCCCCCTTTCTTTCCCTTCTTTCGGCTTTGCTAACAACCTCTGATTACCAATGCTTGTGCTGCTCCAATTGTGCTTCCTTTCTTGTCTTTCTTCCTCAACTCATAACTTTACAAGGCAACACAAACTTCTCTGAGAGATACCTTAGCTTTCCCATAGAGTATAGTAGTTTCAAGGAACTCAAACTTCTCAAGAAGAGATCCTAACAACATCAAAGCCAAATCTTCATCTTCAAACGTCACATCCACATTCATTAAATCAGCTATCAATTGATTAAAGTTGGTGATGTGATCATTCATAGTGGTGCCAGGAATATAAGTGAAGTGAAACAGTCTTTTCTTCATGAAAAGCTTGTTTTGATTGCTTTTCTTTGAAAATGTTTCTTCCAATGCCTTCCATAATTTACTTGCTGAGGTCTCCTTACAGAATGGATACCTCTATTCTTTAGATAGGTACGATGGAATTGTATCACATGCCAGATGATTAATAGTCTTCCATTATTTCTCATCCATCCCTTCTGGTTATCTAGACCTTGTTGAAAGAGAGTGTCTAGAACTTCAATTTGCCACATGTCAAAATGACCTGTACCATAAAAAATTTCCACTGCTAAGCTTGCATTTGTCATAGCAGTCCTTACTAGAATGGACGAGGTAAAAGTTGTCGACGTGGTTGGTGCGGTTGTATCTTTGATTTCTACTATCTCGGTTTCAATTACTATTCAATAGCTCTTAATGTGGGATGCCAAAAGCCTAAGGAAAAATCTTTTTTGATGTGGAAGATCAGACTATGTTGCAACCACAGAGCATTCTTAGAAAAAACCTTGGCTTTGATACCGATTGTTGTGAAACTCGGGTTAATTTCCACCAATGAACAAATTCACCTCGGGCACTATTTCATAGGTGAATAGAGTGTGAACGATTGTGTTGAAAAATCACACCAGGTAAATTCCCAGGAAAGACTAGAGGGGCCACAAATGGTCTCACTTAAAACCCAATCTCCTTAGACAGAATTTTCCTAGACATGTAATTTAATAGCACAATAATTTACTACAACTATACCTGACAATAGCTATTAAATAGACAAATAAAAAACACTAAAATTTAACGAGGTTTGACTAAATTTACCTACTTCCTAGGACACTACTAAATTGATATTTCACTATTTCAAAGGAAATAATACAAATGAAATATTACAACAGGAGAGAGAGAATTTATGTCTAAAGGAAAGAGAATTTTTGGGATGATTTTGAAATGATGATAACTAAGGAGGGGAGGTTGTTTTATAAGTAAAACAAACTCTCACAAATCCATATTTTATCAATATAGGATTGTAATTGTGGAATGAGCCACAATTGTTAAAAATTCAACAATACGATTATAAAAAGAATTAAAGGTACAATGGAATGTAAGTCGAACGACCAATAAGAGTTGTATCAACGAAATACAACTTACAACTGATCATTGTTGTATTCAATAGTCATCATGCATATGTAGAAATATTTATATTAAATAATATAATAATTTTTAATTGGTAATATTATTTCATTTTGCAATGGATAAACGTTATTAATAATTAGTTATATATTTATTAATTCTGTATCATAGTAAATATTTTATTAGACTTTATATGGTTATTGATTAATTTTTCTTATCATATCAACTTGTTAGACTCCATGTAAGTATTAAATAATTAGGGTTAATTATAAAATGAATTTTACTCAATTTTATAGTACTCAATTTAATTTTTAACAAAAATAATATGATATTATGCTCTCCCTTAATTTGAATGACTTGACAAGTTACATCAAATTAATATTTTTGCTATGTGACTGCTACATATTATATTTTTGTCACGTATGAATTTATTATTTAATAAATTAAAAATATCAAACACTCTAAAATAGTTAAGAAGTAAAGCATATGAAGAAGTGTATAATTATTTTAGGGTTTTGATATTTTTAATTTATTAAATAATAAAATTTATATGTAATATAAATACAATATGTAATAATCACATGACAAAACTACTAATATGGTGTAGCTCGTTACGTCATCTACATTAATAAAGAACTTAATGTTTGACTATTTTTGTTAAAAAATAAAAGGTGAAGCATTTTAATACTACTTTTTAAAGTTCATGCTAGTATTGCAAAAATTGAATAAAGTTTGAGATTTTTTTTTACAATTGACTAAATATTTTTGGATATCTCATTGTTTCGTTGGACTTTATGTCAAATTATTATTATTATTATTAATTTAAAAATGGTTAATAAAATTTCATTTAAAACTAAAATTAATATCATTACATAATTATTAATATTATTGTAGTAAATAAAATAATTTATTAATACATAAGGGTAAATTTTAAAAAATCATGAACTTTACTTAATTTTTGCAACACTATCTCGAATTTTGAAAAGTGATGATAAAATGTTTCAATTTTAAATTTTTCATAAAAAAGTTCATTGTTAGATTTGTACTTAATGATGCTACTATGAATTATCACATCAGTAAATTTATTAAACATGTAGCTGACATGTGGCCTATTAATGTCACATCAGATAAAATATTTAAAAATTTATGTTTAATTTTTAAAAAATCTTAAAACTTTACTCAATTTTGCATACTAGCTTAAAATTTAAAAAGTGATGTTAAAATGCTCAAACTTTTAGTTCGACGTTAAGTTCTTTATTAATGTGAATGATTTGACAAATCACTTCAAATTATTACTTTTTCCGCATAACTACCACATATTATATTTTTCCCACGTATGAATTTTATTATTTAAAAATTAAAAAATTAAAAATCTTAAAATAATTATACATTCCTTCACTTTGAAACTATAAACTGGACGTCAAATGTTTGAGGAAATTTATGAGGAAAAAAAGAGTAACTCTTAATTAATGGCCTCATCTTCTTCCACATGTCATTATTCCTTCATTAATCTACTAATATTATTCTCTTCCTAACTACATTTCTCTATAAAAGCACTTATCTCGGAGAACCAGTTTGGTTTCATGCTAAAAAGGTCCACGATAGAAGCTTTACATTTCCTTAGACGATTAATAGAATATTACAAGGAAAGATAACGTAACCTACACATGGTTTTTGTTGACTTAGAGAAGAGAAAGCTTATGATAGGGTGCCTTAGAAAATCAAGTGGAGGTGTTTAGAAGTTAAGAGAGTCCCTATGACTTATATACGGATTATTAGGAATATTTATGAAGGTGTAGAGACTAGAGTAAAAATGATAGGAGGAGATACAAAATATTTTTCTATCGATATTAGGTTACCACAAGGCTTCTCATTGAGCCCTTTTTTGTCTGTAGCAGTGATGGATGAGTTCACCAAGAATATCCAATGAGATGTGCCTTGGTGTATATTATTTGTTGATGATATTGTTTTAGTTGATGAGATAAAAGAGGGTGTCAATGTCAAGCTAGAACGTTGGAGGGATAAATTAGAGTCGAGGGGCTTTAAATTGAGTAGAACTAAGACTGAGTATTTAGAGTGTAATTTTTCAGGCCATAAGGTGGTTTTCGATGTGAAGGTAAAGATTGGTTCATAAGTTATACCACATAAAGAATGTTTTAAGTGTCTAAGATTCGTTATCCAAAGTAATGAAGAGATCAATGAAGACAATGTTTATCGCATTGAATCAAGATGACTTAAATAGAGAAGTGTGTCAGGAGTTTTATATAACAAGAAGATACTGCCTAAGGTTAAAGGTAAATTCTATTGTTTAGCGATTAGGCCAGTCATGTTCTATAGAGCAGAGTGTTGACCCATCAAATAGGAGTATAGTCATAAGTTAATGGTGGCGGAGATGATGATGCTTCGTTGGATGTGCAACCTTACTAGAAGAGATAATGTCATGAATGTAATTGTAAGAGACAAATTAAAGGTGACTAATATTAGTGAAAAATTAAGAGAGACAAGACTTAGGTGTTCGGACATATTAAGAAGGGATATCTTGATGCTCTAGTGAGAAGATGTGAAAAGATTGTACTTAGAGACTGTAAAAAGTAAAAAGGAAGGGCCTAAGGAGAATTGGGAGAGGTGATCGAGAATGATATGGTTCTGTTAGAACTCACTGAGGACATAATGCTCAATTAAAAACTTTGAAGTACTAGGATACGAGTAAATGACCTCATATAGAGAAGTTCTTCTCTTTCTCATATATATATGTCTTTTAAACAATTTCCTTAGAGTCTTATATCATGTATTTAACCTAAAAATTTAATGTGTAGTACTATTCTCTTGGTTATTTAACTTAAACATTTCCTTATTTAGCCTCAACATTTTCTTATAATAACTTGTTTGTTTTATTTATTTAATTGTCGCCTTTCGTGTTTCTTGTTTGTATATTTATTCACTTGTTTTATTTTTATTCTTTACTTTATTCTATATTTATTATAGTATTTATTTTATCACTTATTTTTATATTTTTATTTATACATATTTATTTATCTATTTATATTTTATTAGTATTTTCTTTTATGTCTTTTTTATTTTTATGTCTATTTTTATTATTATTTTAATATTAATATTATTTTATTTTATATTTTTGTATATTATTTATTTATTTATTTATTTATTTCATGTGGATCTCTTTGCTAATTAGGGGGTAAGACTGCGTACTTCTGGATCTCTCCATATTTCACGTTCAAAAAAACTTTTACTGAGATATTGTTATTGTTGGAATTGGTGTTATAACTTTATTTATTAATTTAATTTGTATTCTTCTATTTTATATAACTTTTTACTCAAATAATGGGTTACCTGTTTTGATTTGAAAGTTGAAATGATAGAAAGCAAAGTAAAACATTTGGATTTTCCTACGGTTTGCACTTTCTTAAAATATGATTTATATTTTAGAAACTATTAACTAAGCATTTATTGTAAAGCCCATCATTAACCAAAATAAAAGCAGCCCAACCCATAAACTATTAAATATGTATAAAAGCCAACATCTGGAAAAATTAGAGAACAACGAACAAGAATGAAACAACTTCTTCTTCATTTTTCTCTCAATTGTATGTGTCTTAATGTACCATCTTTCATCTGCACGTGTCACTTCTCTCATAGGTTCTTTCACTGTGTTTGTTTTGCAAAAAATTGGGAGGAAGTTACAAAGGTTAACAACCTCAAAATCTCTTAAAACATAGGTTAAATTCCAGATGCTATTTTATGTCTTTCTTTTGTGATTTTTGAACATCCTACATTAGTTTATAGTTAGATTACACGTTGTGGTTGTTTGGGACAATAATTGAAGTCATAGAAAGGGATAAAAAATAGAGAAAAGGTGGTTGAAAATGAGAAAAGAAGAGGAGATAGGAGAAGATAAGAGGGTGAAGAAGATGACATTTTTGAAAAATTTAAGTTGCATAAAGGGGCAAAATAGGAAATGCAAATAGTGAAGGGTAAATATGGAATTGCAAAATAGGAAATGCAAATAGTGAAGGGTAAATATGGAATTTACTCCCAGGAATGGCATTTTTGGTATTAATTGAAATGAATGAGGTAAAATAGAACTTTTAATTAGTTAAGGGTATTTTAGTAATTATGAAAGTTAGGTTAGTAAGGATATTATTTTTATAATTAAGAATAAAGTAGAAAAGTGAATAATGCTAGATTATTAAGTGTATTTGAGTTGAAATTTTTATTAAATTAATCTAATAAAATTTTGTAAATTCTAGGCCCCAAGGTCCGATGAAGGAGAAATTTGGACTATGAATTAGTTAAGTCCGAAATTGAGGTAAGGATAATCTTAGACTTTACTCTTAGAATAGAGTATCGTTTTGTTATTAATAAATTATTTTGTAGTGATTGATATTTTGAATTAGTCATTAATTAAATTAATAATTAGTAGTTATATACATGAATTATGTTTATTTATTTCACAAATAATTAACAAATTACAAGGTGTTTCGTGTTTATATTTTGTTACGTATATTGAGGTGTAATGCTTATTAATTCGACAAAAAATGTGTTAACTAAATCAAGATTAACTGATAAAATGTTGTGAATAATTGGTGAAAATTGAGAATCTATGACTTGCCTAGGATTAGGCTATATTCGATGATTTTAGATTGATAGATATGAGCAAGTGATGTCTAGGTATTTGTTCATGGAGCAGATACTGGGGCATCTTGAGTCTCGAGAATGTCTACTTTCAATGATCTTAGATTGATAGGTTGTGTAGATATGAGCAAGCGATGGCTAGGTATCTGTTCATGGAGCAGGTACTGGCACATCCTGAGTCTCGAGGATATCCTGTGTCAATGGCTAGATACCAGAGTGGTACTGAGATGTCCTGAGTTTTAGAGATATCTTGTGCCGATAGTTAGGTACTGGAGTAGTACCGAGATACCAAGTAAGATTGAGAAATTAAGGTACCCTGTACCGATATTTATACATCTAATTACATTTCCACTTTAGAGAGAGCTTATGATAAGTAGAGATGAGTCAGTAGACCATTGGAGGTAAGCCTAGTAGATTAGGCAGGACGTAGACAATCCAGTTAATTATGAGATAAAGCATTAATGGCAGCTATAAATTAATATTTGTGTTAATCATTGTTTGGTAAAATTTTGAGATATTTTTTAATTATTTGGATTAGATTGAGTAATGTTGCGTATTTAGTATTATATGTATGTTTTAATCACTTCATTAATGTTTTATATTTATATATTGAGTCATTTGATTTTAACGGTACGGTTAGTTACCTTTACTGAATAGGCAACTCACCCTTTAACACTATTTTTTTGAAGATCGAGTGACTGCCGATAACCTCAGTGTAAGTGATAGGCAAAGAGAAAATTAGGTGGTGCCAATAGATTACTTGAGTAAAGTTGTTTGAACGATTTTTTGTTTATGTAACAGTTTGAGTAGTTGTGTTATATAGAATATTTTTATATCTAACAAACATTTTCCTTTTGGAAATAATGATCATTATATTAATTAACATTATGCTTTGAGAAGGATTTGGATAATTGTGATTTAAGAATTTTTAGGAGCATACATTTACATTTACGGGATTTGAAATACATGAATTCGTTTTTAAAAAAAATGCAAACTACTGGGGTGCTTTTACTTTATAAAGCAAGTGCAGATATCGAATTCTCTGTAATAACGCAATACAATACGAGTAGTTGATTGGCATTTATCGATTTTCTTGCTTAATTAAAGCGGCCAGCCTCCGTCATCATAGCCGTGTTGTCGGTGCCACATTAATGAGCTTCCTTATGCGTGCTTTAGTACTATGGTTGTTGTTACTATTCGCTGTCAAGTTTGCGACCGATGCTCTATATATGATCAATCATGTTTCTTTTGGTATTAGTCTCCGGTCGTCTTCTTCACTATGCAATTTAATGAATTATGTCCTATTGATTAAGATGATATGTATATATTTGCAGTCTGACATGGCAAGCTCATATCAAAATATCCTTCGTATTAATTTTAGTATATATAGAGGGCGAGATATGAGCTGGTAGTCGTTGGAGACTATCATTTTTGGCGCTATTTGTTAAGATGAATTTACAGGAGCCGTTAGAATGATTGAGCCGTCTACAATCTACATATAGAACTACCGATATTGACAATAACAAGACGTCGTAATCATGTGATAATTCATAATTGAGTTAGCAATGCCGATAGTGAAAGAGGGAAAGTAGAGAAGCACTTTTATGGACCATACAATTGGGCATAAGATCATGTCTTCTTCATCTCTCTCTTTCTGGTTATAAAATACAGGCTTACTTACCATTTTTCTAACCTTTTGTTGTTTGGAAAATACTAAATTGAAGTGTTTATGTCCGTGTATATTACATCCATTTTGACAAGCACAAGTGCAGTATTGATCCTTCTACTCTAGGGAGAGAATAAACACATGCTAGAGACGTCACGTCGTACACCTTACCGCGCTTATCGTCACCGATCTTTCTTTCCCTTTCTTAGATTCATTCGAGTGAAGGCAGCCCATTCCTGGCGTGTTCCTCTTGCACTTCTATATCTCAATTCTCAACAAAAAGAAAAAGAAATGGTCATTGAAAGTTTATTTTTTGTCTAATGTCTAGCGAGGGGAGGGTAGGATTTGCCAACTTCACTTGTGGTTCTGTTTCTTCTAGTAAACCAACAAAAATACTATCAACATCTGATAGTTTTGTTCTCTTTTCCTTCTCTTTCAAATTCACATGTGGTCTTAAAGGAGTCTTTATCTTTTTAATTACTTCTTTCTTTTCTGAAAATCAGGGAGAAGCCTTTTATATATATCAAAATTTAAAGAAATAACACTTCTGATTTAAGAGAACATATATATTGAAAGAAAAATTAAGAAAAAAGAAGAGCATGAAAAACAGACTATATAAAAGAGAATAGCAGGAGAAAAACAAAATGAAATGCAACATACAAATCTTAATAGTAAGGAAACGGATATAAATTAGTACATAAGGAAAGTTGATATCATATGCAAAAAAGAATCAAATTAAAAAAAACCATTAAAAATTGTACAAATTTAAAATAATTTGGAAAATGTTTAAATAATTTTCATATTATTGTTTAAAAAGTTTGTTATTAATGTATATTATCATATATTCACCAAAATTTACTGAGTCTCCACAACCCTTTCGTTGATTATCTCAAATAAGTTAATCATTTATTCGTCTTAAAGACTTTCATGTTTATTTCACTATTATTTTTATATATGAATCTTGCACCTATCGCAAGGCCAGCTCTAACCCCTTATGGCAGCAAGCAATAATGGAAGAATTACATGCTCTCTCTAGCACCAACACTTGGGACTTAATTGACCTACCTTCAGATAAGTCTGTTATTGGCTATAAATGAGTCTACAAAATCAAGACTCGAGCTGATGGATCAATCGAAATATTCAAAGCACGATTGGTTGTAAAGTGGTTTACTCAAGAATATGGAGTTGACTACAATTAGACCTTTGATCTAATAGGTCATCTAACTTTAGTCTGCAGTCTTATTGCCGTAGCATCAAGCAAGCATTGATAATTGTTCCGGATAGATGTTAAGAGTGCCTTCCTTAATGGTGATCTTGATGAAGAAGTATATATGCAACATCCACTTGGGTATACTTATCCACCTAATAAAGTTTGTCGTCTTCACAAAGCCTTGTATGGCCTTAAGCAAGCTCCTCGAGCATGGTTTGCTAAATTCAGCTCCACCATCAACCATCTTGGCTTTACGTCTAACTTTTTATGATTATGTCTTGTTTATTCGAAAAACAAATCAATGGTGCACTCTTCTTCTTCTATATGTTGATGACATGCTAATAACCAACGATGACATTTAGGAGATCGCTACTCTCAAATCTTGTCTTCATCAATAATTTGAAATGAAAGGTTTAGGTCCCCTAAGCTATTTTTTAGGCCTTGAAGTATCATTTGATGATTCAGGTTATTACTTATCTCAAGCCAAGTATGCTACTGATCTTATTTCTCGTGCTTGTCTCACTAACACTAAGATTGCTAGAACTCTACTAGACTCTAATGGTTATATCTCTGCCACTGATGGAACTCCTCTGGTACATTTTATTAACAACTAGTTAGTAGGCTTATATACCTTACTGTCACTCGTCTAGATATCGCTCATACAGTTCACATTGTTAGTTAGTTCATGTCTACACCTCCTACCACTCACTTTTTTGTTGTTCTTCATATACTCTGATACATTCGAAGCACCTTGTTTCATGGACTCACTTCAGTCATTCATTTTCATTAGATTTATATGTATACTCTAATATCGACTGGGTTGGAAACCCAACAAATCGTCGATCTACCATTGGGTACTATTTCTTTCTTGGCACATCTCTCATTTTTTTGGCACAGTAAGAAGCAAAGATTGTCTCTTGGTCAAGTATTAAATAAGAATACTGAGCCCTAACTGACACTACCCATGAACTTTTATGGTTCAGATGGTTGCTTAAAGACATCAATGTCATCTTTTCTTTAGAAGTTCCTCTCTTTTGTGACAATCATAGTGCCATACAGATTGCTCACAATGATGTTGTTAAGATACAAGTTATGTATCTTATTATTGTTTTTGACATTATTTGTAATTGGACATCTTTGATTATTTATAGAACTTCACTTTGAGAGGTATTCTATTTTATATGGGACACTTTGATGATAAGGTTTATTTGGGATAAGAATCCTAGCTATGATAGGATTTAAATTGGAATCAAATCACCATATCTACAGTTGATTCTATCTACCTATAGCGTAAATTTTAATAAGCTGATTTTGTGGAGATTTAGATCTATCTATTGCAAACCTTTGGCTGATCACATAACTTAGGCTGAAGGTGGGTGAGCTACCTTTTTCTTTTTGGAGAAGGGATATTACCGATGATGGATAAGATTGATAGTTGATTAGTTATTGGAAGAACTCTATCTTATGAAGAATTCTTTGAAAATCATGTGATCATTATGCAAGAGTGTATTTTTGCCGTGACTCTCTTCTTTATCGTGGGTTGTTGATGTGTCTTCAATTGTGACTATTCTTTTGTGTTGTGTGGTCGTTTAATTTGGAGGTTTGCAGCTGTGATGTTTCCATCAATTATTGCATGAATCAGCTAGGTGTTTTTATTCTACTCTTTAACGTCAATTGAGGCTAATGTTGTGGGGATATTATCCTTATGTGTTGCTGAATTTTCTGTCAAACACAACGTGATTTTGGGGGCTGAAAAATTACTAATTGGGTGTGACTTTATACCGTGTTCTCTGCTAATTTTTGAACGACTATTGAGAGCTTCTTTGATGTCTAGTGTGAGGATTTTGGCAGCCAATTTTTCTATGGTGTTTGCATGACTTTATTGGGCTGTTCATTATCGATGGAGTTTTAATTTTGTGGCTGTCATTTCAAGTGTTGATGTGCGAAAATTCCAGAAGTTTTCATTCCTTTTTGTTGCTGTCTTTGTTGTTGGTTTTGTGCAAAAAAATTCAGCAGTTGTCGTGGTTGTTGCAACACTATTGAGTTAATGTTTAGCCTATATTTGTGAACAACTTTCAGATTTATTTTGGAGGAGCTAAACCCAATGGAAAGTTGTTCTATTTCTATCTCAGGCGTTTTTCTGTTTTGTTCTTAGTTATTTAATCACTTGAGTTATATGTTTATTGTCTTTCATTAAGAGTTGTTTTGAAAATCCTCTGTTGAGGTTAATACGAGGCGGTCGTACTATTGGGTGTGAAAGCCTTTCACGAGAAGTGAGGTTGAGGGATAGTGTCAAGGGTTAAGTGGTGTCGGCTCAATAAAGCCTTGGGTAAATCTATTGTACTTCGGTGAAAGTGACTAAGCTGGGTGAGGGCCCCGCAGACATAGGTAAAGAGTGCCGAACTGCGTTAACAAATCTCGATTTCATTTATCTCTGGTGCTCTTAATTTTTTTTGTTATTTGTGTTTACCAGAAACAGATCCGTAAGTTTGCGAAACTACCTACTACAATTTTTTTCAGATGTCTTTCATGAACGAACTAAACACATCGAGATTTATTGTCATCTTGTACGTTATCATGTGCTTCACAGAACTATATAACTTGTCTCAATCTCATCTCAAGCACAAATTATTGATCTTTTTACCAAATCACATCCGCCTCGACATTTTCAAGATCTTCTCTCCAAACTCAATCTATCATCTTCACTACCACCTTCAATTTGAGGGGGGATATTAATGTATATTATCATATATTCACGTAATCTTTACTTTAGTCAACTATTCACTGTAATTACCTTAATTTTCTCATAAGATTTTGTATATTAATGTTGTATATTATTGAGTTGATTTGTTATTTTAGTTAGAGACTCCTGTAGTGTATAAATAGGAGGATGCACTTCACATTATATACACACAGAAATACGGAGAGCATTTTTACATTTCTTATACGTTCTCTATTTCTATATTTGTGTAGATAGATTTTTATCTTCCTCCTTCTGCAAAACATTTATTCATTTTATAATTATGATTTGTTTTTATTTTTATATGATTATAATTTGTGAAGTAATTATTCAAATCACCCCAAATTTGGTTCATCTTTTACATGTGACAAAAAATTTTCAAAACAAAATTTGAAAGTTTGGTGCAATTTAATTTAAACATTTGCTAAAATTAAAATTATTTAGTTGTATAAAAAATTTAAGATTATCGATTATTTAAATTAATTTTTATACATCTAAATTAAATAGAATTTAAGTAAATCATTTAAAGTTTATGACACATAATATAAAAATTGATGAAATTGAGTTACATATAATATCAATAATAAATTAATAATTGAAGTAATCGTGGACTATCATCACCTTCCACTATCGAATAATTGTATTTATAATAATTGAGATAATAATCGTACTATCATCACCTTCCATTGTAGAAAATCGTATTTATAAAAAAATGAAATAGTTGTGATACTATGGTGGCCTTCCAATTAAAAATAACTGAGATAATTATCATGCTAGCACCACTTTCACTTACTAAGTAGTTAAACGATAGACCGATAATGCTACGTATTTTTTCAGGAAAGTAAAGAAAGAAAAAGATATGTACGAACCAGTGACTGTCGTTGTTCGATCGCGGTCATTTCATAATCATCCTTTTTTTTCCTCCTTAAATGTCATGAGGTTGTTGGTTGATATTTTGTTGTACCGCATTTTTTCTGAAAAGATTCATATTAAAATGAAGAAGGAAAAAGGATAGCTCTTATAACTCCTATCAAACGAAGGATGAGTGACTCGGGTAAAAGGATCTTATCTTAGGTAATGACATTTAGCGTAAATTAACCAAATTCAGTCTATCTATCTAATTAGGATGGTATATGGTGGAGAAATTCAAGCTCACCTTTTGCAACTTGAAAGTTCCCTTCTAGAACATACTTAGAAGAGTAGAAATATATCACTAATTATAATTTCAGGCATTCCATGAAGTTTGCAGATGTGATCCAAGAATGTTTGAGCTGCATCTGCTACGGTGATGGGGTGCTTGATGGCTATAAAGTTGGCATATTTGTTCAACCTATCCATTATTGCCATAACACTTGATCTCCTTGGATTTTCGTAGTCCCTCCATA